>JAQGAY010000036.1:0-77933 GCA_034698085.1 Polydesmus angustus
TCAGCTGACTGAAAATAGCGTCAAAAGTGTGACGAATATTGAATCAGCGACGAATATTGAGCAAGAAAAAACACGACAAATATTGGTGCGGGGACGAATATTGGAGTTCCACTGTACAGCATAGGTTTATTTCTAACATTGAAAAAATAGTTTTTATCAAAGAAATTTATTTAAAAATATTATTAATCCATATTTGAGGCCTAAATGAACTTCAAAACTTCCAATAGCGACCCTTGGAATGAAAAAAAGTCACCGAAGTTAATGCAGCATATCAGCTTGAAATCATCATACATTTTAATAAAACTCAAAATATAAATTACAATTTAATATAATATACCGGTACCATATATACTCGCCTATAAGACGCACTTTTTTTACTGTTTTAAGATTTTTGAGAAAGGGGGTGAGTCTTATAATCGAGGGCAACTTAACATTGAAAGTATTGTATTTTTTTAATATTTTTAACTTCGAAAGTTAGGAATGCGTCTTATAGGTGAGTATATATGGTATTATTGTTTGATGAAATTTATAGCATTTTATTGAAGCAAAGTTTGACTTATGAATCGTAGCCTATTCTAAAATCTGTGATTCATGAGCACTGCTGAAAATGTGTGTTTTAATTTTTTGTTTTCAAGGATTTACAAAATATAGTAAACAATACTTGTGTTCTTTAAAAGAAAAAAATAACTGGTGTCATATTTGTAGCAACGATGCTGGCAAATGGACAGTTAAAGAATGAATTAAAATTAAATTTAGTAACTTACTTAATCTTATTTAAGTACATCGTAAATCATTTACTGTGCATAGATTTCTTTAAAACAATATATTGTATGACAATATCTGTTATTAGAATTAAATCAATTTTATTAAACTCTTATTTTTCAGCATATTATGTTAAATATAAGGAATAATAATGGTTAAAGACAAATTTAACCTATTTAAGCATAATAAACATCTAAAATTAATATAAAACTTAATTGATAACATTTTAAAAGCATATTCAGTATCAGAAATTGGGTTAAAAATGTATATAACATTTTTAGAACTGTTTTTAACATAACAAAATTTTTATTTTTTAAAGGCCGGCATGTCATTATGCTCCTAGTGCTTCCTAATGAATATTTTAGCGCTGTGCCCAATGATAATTAAAAAATATTTCTAATTTGTGGAGCAAACATATTCATTGCAGTTGTAACAATTGAGCGAATATTCATTCCTGTGTCATCTGAACCAAGGTTATTTATCATGGTAAAGAAGGTAGACAGAAAGTCAGGGTTGTCTTTTATTATATTTTTAAAAGTGATAAAAACAAATTGCAATTTCTGTCAATTATAATAATAACATTTTAAATAATTTAAAATTACTAAACAAAGTTTTTCTTACCTGAAATACAAGTTCAAGTATGTTAAACAGTTCTTTAAAATCAATATGGTAGCTCTTCAGGTCATCTGTGGTGGAATTGGTATTCTACAGAAAATTATTTCAATTTAGGATTTTTATTTTTTCCCCCATCAAATCAATAACGTTGAAAAAGAAATGTAATTATAATTCTAAAAAAAATATTTAAAAACCCTGAATAGTTCTAAAATCGCTCTTACGTTTTCTTCTCTTGTAATTTTTCCAAATGCTAGACTAAATATTCCAACTAGAACAATGAGTTTCATTTTTGTGAGCCGAAGATACTTCTAGAAATAATTTTAAAGTTTACTGCAGTGACAATAATTTTTTTGTGAATAAAAAGATAAAACTCATGTGGCTTTTTATAAGCAAAAACTATGAAAAATATTGTTCCAGAATGGAAATGTTGCAAAATACTGGATGGTATGTTGATGCAAGTCAAAATCCTTATGTGACAACAGATGGAATTTAAAGACTTGTATGATCGTTAGGTGATTAGCAATAGTAGCAGATGTAGCATATGCTACAGGCCCTACGCTTTTAGAGGCCTGTTTTAGGGGTGCCTAGAGCAGAAAACGTTTAGCTTATAAAATTTTGGTTTAATAACTTTAATTCTTATTCTAGAGGTGGCAAAGAGCGCAAAAAAGGGAAAATGTGTCAATTTTTTTAAAACAATTTCGAGCCTTGCTAATTTGGCCCTTCCAATCCATCCAAATTTGTGGTTTTTAGGGGCAGCCAAAAAAAAGCTTGACTTGAAGGTGGAACATTTGGAAATCCGCTCTGTGGCATACAAAATTTAGGGCCTCATGGTGACATCTGCTACAGACCATGCGCTGACTTAATCCGGCAGTGTGTGTGATGGCCTTTCATCAAATGTTTTACTTTTGCAATTCTGCAATATGGTAAAAATTAGGGTTTGGCTTAATGTTGCCATCGTATTGGCATAGTTTGTTCTTTTATGTGTTTTTGTAAACGTCAGTCATTCACTCGTAAGTAGTTATTTCACTATGATTTGGTTAATAAATTTACTAAATTTACTGAATTCTTTACATGAAAAGACTTACTACTACCAATATATGATTTTAAAGACATCTATAACATACAATAATTATTAAATTTTTTGGCATAATACTTTTATAATATTAGTAGTAGGCCGACATTTTATAATTGGCGATATTATTGTTTTACTTGCAGATTGAATTTGTTTTACAGTTTAGTTGTAACTGTTGTATGACAAAAAAATTTTTTTATAATACAGTATTCCAATTAAATTTTAAGTATTATTTGTTATTAGCGCTAGTATTAAGAGAAAAGAAATTTTTTATTAGTGCATTTTTAAAATATAGTTTCAAATAGCAACTAGCAAAATTATTGGATGAATATTGTGTAAATAAAAATGTGTATATGGCGTAACAAATACTGGTAATTATGACTATTAAGTATTACGCATGTACTAGTCAAGTGAAAAACAGTCTGAAATACTACATTTGAAATGAATATTTTTGAATATTGAATGGAAACTAAGAAAACTACAAATAAGAAACCAGTATTATCAAAAATATTTTTTTAAAAAAAAGTTCTGGTACTGTAGCAATATATGATTTCAAAATTTTAAATCATCACCCATGTCAAAAATGTCGAAAAGTCAAACAGTTATTGTTTATGTTTATTAAACTTTATTTTTGAATGTAGATATACACTTTTTTTTTTAATTAATGCCGATTAAACTTTTTTATGAGGTAGATTAGTTGATTACTTACAGTATAATATTTTTTAGCTTAGGTTAAAAGCAGATTTTATCTTTAGCATTCTTTCTAGCAATAATTAATTTAATTGTTTTGCTTAAATTAAGTATTATAAAAGAATCTACTTAAAAATTATATCTCCAAAAGTAGTTTGGAAATCGGCAAGTCCTTGTTGAGGATCTGCTCCAAAATTAGAAATGAATTCTTTCGCTCCTTTGGCAGGGATTGCGGCTAATTTCTGAGTGATGGCTGCAGAATTGACTTCCACTCCATTGTAAAGTTTGGCTACATGATCTGAGAGAGTTGTCAATGGTTCTAATGTGGGGTCATTTGGGTTATTTTGCAGATTTTGGAAAAATTCACTTATATATTCGTGAGCTAATTCAGGATTAATAGTAACCAAGTCAGCATTTTCATCAATTGATAACAAAGGTCCACTAGAACTCTAGGCAAAAATTACAATGAGATTAGAATTTGATTCTTGATTTCTTGAATGCAGTTTTCAAGTGAACTAGGATAATCTTTTTTCTAACTTATTGTAAATGTAATTTAAGACAAAATTGTAAATCGTTTTTTTTTAATTAGTTTTTAAAATTAACTGATAGTTTTTGCTGCTGAATTTTATAAAAACAATTTAGTAATTGCGCCAATGAATAGTTATTATACTTTTATATTACATAATTTCTTACGGTTTGAATTTGAAAGGCATGTCCACAAATGCCCAAATATGACAAAAATAAAAATATAATTTGATTCATTTTCTAAAATTGCTTTTACTATTACTTTTACTTCTGCTGGCAAACTTAAAACCGAAAATTGTTATAAGATTATTTAAAATTTAAAGACTATTTATACTAAATTTTGAACCAAAATAGATATTGCATTTTACGTAATATGTTGACATAAAATTAGGTAATTTTTTTTTTTTGCCTATTTGCTATCATTATGTAATTTATAGTATTTGAAACACCTTGCAAGTTTCGTAAATACAGTATTTCGTATTATTAAAATATATTTTTAAAATGTTAACTAAAGTAGAGAAACAAACAGAACTTTTTTTTTGCAATACATGTAATTACATAATAATTAGATCGAAAAATATGTAAATTTAATTTCGCAAATTTCAAAAAATAGTCTATTTTACATTTAAAAAAAATATTTTTACATATTTTTGGAAAAGAGGGTTAGCAGTCTCAACATTATCATCCACTGCTATGCCATGTTAATTATAATTATACATCTGGTCATTTTGAAGCAAATGCAAGAGTAAATTTATCCCCACCCATAGTTTTTGGTACAACTTTAGAAAAAATGAAACTCTCTAAGTGCATATAGAGTATTTTATGTAAAATGATGTTCAAAACAAGAATCTGAAGTCAGTTTGTGTTTATCGCTTTTTTTTATTGTAATTGACAGTTTTTCTGTAATCTGGGTTGAAAAATTTTGAATAACTTTGAAAGTTGAAGTTTTTGAAAGATCTAAATTGACACTCGCTTCCTGAGACGTTGGCCAAACCTTTAAACTAAAAATTAGTTTCATAAACATTTTCTAATACTGTAATTCCATTTGTAGGCTGCTGTACTTCATTAATAAACGGTCGATATTAAGAATAAAAAAGTTAAATGGCACTTTTTTGACTTTTTAATTTCCTTATCAATTGAAATATAAACTAGACAACTTTTAAAGATGAATAATTTCAGTTACTTATGAAATAATAAATATGAATTGGTGCATTGTAAAATATTTGTTAACCACTTTCGAAATTATTTTCAACTATTATGAAAATTGGTAAAACGCCATAAATTAAATATTTAAATATTGTAGATCTACACGTAAACTACCTCGATTTTTACAATCATTACATATTTCACAATTTATGAGCATTCATATGCCAATTATTAAAAAATTATCACGAAATTCACTTCATCGGACATTATATAATAATTGTAAGGCATCGATTGGAGGGAGAAATTAATTTAACCGAGCATCTCACAAACTTATTTGGCAGTAATTTTTTTTTCTTTTGTTGCTTTACATTTCAAATAATATTTAAAATATGGAATAATTTGGTCGTGAAGATGATGGGATATTAAAAAATATATAAAGTAAAGAAAAACTATTTTAGTAGCTGAGGCATATTTCAATTCTTGTTAATTGAAAACAAAAATAAAAACAAAGAAAAATATAATAACAAAATGAACGAAAGATTTTTTTTGATGACTTTCATATAAGAAACTTTATACACGTAAAGTATGAAAGTGCATTTAAGTGCATCAACATCATGTATTTAAGTCACTTGGAGAAGAGTGAGGTTGAAAACAAAACATAACAATACAGAATTAATAGTATAATAAAAGTGATATTAATATTATGCGACTAGGTTGTCCTTATCTGTCATTGCCGCTGAACTTAACTGACCATTTAAAGCACAACTGCGACAGCAAAATCGGCGATACCATTTGTTATTACAGTACTTAGCTTTAACAATCAGCGCACAATTAGCAAAATAAGGTGTATCCACGCACTCATCGGGTATACCTACTTCTATTTAAAAAAGAAAATGTAAATGTATGTTAACAGGCAATTAATATAAAATTGAACTCATTTTTAAATTACCTTGTATGGTAATTGTAATTGAGGCACTAGCTTGACTATAATAATTTTCTGCTTGACATTTATAAGTCCCAGCATCCATCGGCAATGCTTTTTTAATGAATAAAGTTCCATTGGCAAGTACTAAAATGCGTTCATCCGAATGCATCAAACTTCCATCTTTATACCACAATGTTCGTTGGCTATTCGTAGTCTCACAATCAATTTGCACTTTACTGTCCGATGCAAAACTTGTTTTATTTTCATGTATAACGGCAGTTACCTCTTCTAATTAAATGGTAATGATTGAAAAATATTAAAACTTGAAAATTATTAAATATAAAATAAAAGGTACAGTAAGTTGAATATTTTGCAATTCTAAAACTATTCTATGCCTACAAGGCCATATTTATAAAAGTTTAATAAATACATTTCACAAAATACGGACAACTAAACTGCACATTCGTCCACATAAATGTCAAATAAGTCTCACCTGGAGGAGGAACATATAAAGTCGTGGTAGTAGTAACAGCATGAGGAATATCAGTAGTAGAAACATGATGTTCATGCTCATTCCATACAGGAGGTAAAGTAGTAGAGGTTGTTACTTCATTAGTATTTAATGTGTTAGTATGAGTATTATGATGATTATTATTATGAGGGTCAGTATCATGACCGATTAAGTAAGGATTATTATGATTGTGGCCATTTTGGTTGGAATGGGGATTGTTTTGTAAATCATTGTGGTTATGAGTGTCTTGTGCGTTTGGTAAATTGGGTTGCAAATTTGGTGCTGTACGTTCGGGTCCAAAGTATTTTAATTTAGCATCGCTGGTGTCAAGAACGGGTGGACCATCCAAATATATTGTGACTTCCCAAATAGCAACATCACCGATGCCATTATAAGCTCGACATTCGTATGGACCCAAATCTTGCACATTTATTTGCCTTATAAGAAGAGTGTAATTGCTAAACTGTTGATATCGCTCACTAGAGCGAGGAAGCATCAACGATTCTCGCCACCATGTTACTGATGGCCTGGGCCATCCCTGGGCATTACAATGTAACATGCACGGCTCACTAAGAGGTGCTTGCACTACTTTTACACCATCAACAATTCGTGCAGGAGCAGGCACTGGGTCTAAATTAATTTACACAGTTTCCAAATTGAAATTAGACAAACATGCTTAGAACATGCAGAACATTAGTTAATATGTCAAAGTCAAAAGAACAGTCACAATGGATATACAAAAACTCTTTACCTTGTATTGTTAATCGTATTGATTTTTCGGCTGTTCCGGATGGATTAGTAACAATGCAAACGTAATCACCGGCATCATCCGGTTGAACTTCTAAAATTTGTAGAGATCCATCTAAAAGTCGTTTGTATCTAGAACTATCTGCCAATAAGTCTAACGTTTCTCCACTTGATCGCCTCCATTCAACACTTGGTTTTGGTTCTCCAGCTACTTTGCATGGTAACGTTGTCATTGACCCTGAAGATGTAATAATTTCTTGATCACTTGCTTCAATATAAGGTGCAATGGCTATTTAATAAAAAGGATTAAATTTGTTAAATGGACTTCTAATAAAAGAGCATGGAATTTCTACCTTCAGCATGCTCTGGTTTAGGTGCTTCTGTCTTTTCAGTAGGCGAGGGAGGAGAAGGCGTTGGAACTTCAGGCGCAGTTGCGGCTAAAATTAATTTCAAATGTATTTAACTTAATAATATTATTTAAGTTAAAGTTAATAATTATTACAAACCTAAAGCTTCAAGACAAGAATAGCTGCATCCATTGAAGCAACATTTTGTTTCTCGGTGACAATCGGCGTCTGAATAGCACTCTTGAGTGCAACTCACACTGTTATTTCCATTTACATGAGGACAAGCTCCATCTCGAACATCTAAATATTTTATTTGTTTAAAGACTTGCATTTAAAATATTTTGAAATCAAAAGCTGACCATTTTCACAAAAAGGTTCTAATGGAATAGTTTCATCCTTGTGTTGTTTAATAATGCAATGACTTCCTGGAGGACAAACATGACCCTAGTTTTAAATATTAATTGAGTTAGAAAATTAACATAAGCTGTATATTTTTAGATTTAAATACCTCGCAAGGTTCGTTACATCTACAATGGGGGCAACCATTTTCATCTCTAAACTGTTCAATACCATACTGGCATTGTAAAGTGTAACATTCGTTGGGATCCGAACATATTCCTATTGAAAAATATGATTTAAATTTACAATTATCCACATGCATTTTAATTTTACTTTAGAAAGGAAAAATTAGTAAATTATAATTAATAATTGCATGTTAGCAGAATTAATAACTTACGTTGACGTGGGTGGCATGCTTCCATACATTGCGAATATGTAACAAATCGGTTAAGATTTCCCTCACAACCACCATATGTAAACGGTAAGCAAGAAGAAGAAGGATAGTAATAGTACCAATGAGGTTGCAATTCATTACATGGACCAGAATCACCAGGAAGACGACAAATATCTTTGCACCCATATTATTTAAATTAGTAATTTTAAAACAAAGCATACAGCATTCTATTAATTTTAGGTTAAAAACTACAACAATTAATATTTATCCTAATGATATTCAAAGATTATTTTATATTAGTCAACTTATTAATTATTTAACTACAATACCTGTGGCTGACTCTGTGACATTGGTAAGAGAAGGACTAGGCGGTTCTTCAACTAATTTTAAATGCACATCAATAATTATATTTTTATAGAAGCACTAAGTATTAATTTCTAAAGCATTAATTTAAAATATTTTAATTGATGGATAATTTAAAATTATTAACCTTTTTCTTTTTTTGGTGTTGATAAACACAGCTGTTCGCATTCGATGCTAGTTGTAAATCTGTTACCATTTCCATCACATCCACCATAATAAAATGGTTTGCAAATATGATCATCCCAATCAAAATACCATTTCTGGACATTTTCAATGCATGGACCAACATCTACAGTTTCCCTGCACACATCTATATCAATTTTATAAATATAATATTGGTAATGATAATATAGTAAAATAAAGCTGTGGTACCTTGATCTTTAAATTGACCGCAAGAGCGTTCGCAGCTTTCTTCTGAATCAAAACGATTACCATTTCCTTCACAGCCTCCATATATGAAAGATAAACATTTTCCAAAAGCGGTATCGAAATACCAGCTAGCGACATGTGCTAAACATGGTCCTGGTTGATTAGGCATTTGACAAATATCGGTAATTGTTGTTACGTTAGCAACAGGTACTGTTGGTTGAGCAGCGCAACGATTTTCGCAGTCTTCTACACTGTCGAAGCGATTGCCATTTCCTTCACAACCACCATATCGGAATTCCTCACAAATGCTGCTTGCTTTGTTGAAGTACCACTGACGGAAAGCTCCACTACAGGGCCCATGAACAACGGGTAAAGTACAAATATCTGCCAAAGATTGTCATTGAGTTTTAAATAGGCTTTAAATACATGGTTAATGTAAAAAAATACCTTGGGAGTTTGAGCATTTATTTTCACAGTCAAGTTTAGAAACAAAACGATTTCCATTTCCTTGGCACCCTCCATAGTGGAAATGTTTACATACGCCATCAGATTTATCATAATAAAATCTCTGTACGTTTTCTTCGCAAGGACCAGCATCAACATCAAAATGACAATATTCTAAAAATAAATATTTTAATAGATTTAATTTTCTTTTTAAAAAAAAAACATTTTTGTGAATTTATTTACCTGTAAGAAAATCATCAGATACCACGGCAATGCCTGTTGGAGTGGGTTTTTCAGGTTGAGATGGAGATTCCACCTCAGTTTTCGCTCCAGATCCACACCGTTTTTCACAATCATCTTCTGACCCAAAGTTATTTTCATTGCCACTGCATCCACTGTAGATAAAACTGCGACATTGACCAATTGTGTTATCAAAGAACCATCGTTCTTCATATTCATTACAATTGCCAAATTCATTTGGCAATTTACATATGTTGATTTGTGCTAATAAAAATTAATAATTAATTTTTAAATTAATTTTGGAATTTTTTATTTGCTTAAGATTAAATTGCTTTACGTTTGTCTTGCTCAACACATTTTCCACGACATTCATCTTCACTTTCAAATCGATTGTCATTTCCTTCACAACCGCCGTAATAAAACTGACCACATTGTTGAGCGTCTTGGTCATAATACCATTTGATTTGGTAATCCCGGCAAGATCCTTCAGCTCGTTTAAGTTTACAAACATCCTCTAAATTGTAAAAGTAAAATTAAATTACTGGTATTAAATTACCCCAATAATTAGCATGAACTATCGATCAACTACAAGCATACAACTACCGGTATAAAAAATGTTAGTAAACTTAACACACCAAAAAAAATCATTTTTGCCTATTTATACATAAACTAAACTGCACTACTATTGCATACTGATTTTTCTGTGTTAACTTGCTACATTTAAACCTAACCTTGTTCGATGATTTGACCAAAATTGCAAGTTTTTTTGCATGCTTGTCTCGTGAGGAAACGATTGACATTTCCATGACATCCGCTGAAAATAAATTCCATGCATTTACCCAAGGTAACGTCAAAGTACCACCTTTCAAATTGCCCTGTGCATGATCCCTTTACACGTGGTAACATGCAGATAGCTTTGCATTTTCAAGATTATAGATAATGAAGTTCATTCCAAGTAATAAATGACGCAACTTATCCATTGACTAACCTTTTTCACTACGAACAGCGCATTGTTGTAAACAATCTTTCAACTCTTCATAGTTATTATCGTTTCCTTTGCAACCCCCATAAATAAATTTATTGCAAGTTCCGGTTGTCGAATCATAATGCCAACGTGGGAAATATCCCTTACACGGCCCTTCAACTCGTGGTTGAGCACATGGATCTAAATATGAAAATAAATTTAAATTAACAATTAACTCGCATATAAATTTATCTATACACCTCTTGTGTGCGGCTTCTGACAAATTTGTTCGCACTGTTCTTGAGTGGGGTAACGATTGTTATTTCCCAAACATCCGCTGTAAGAGAATTGTTCGCATTGATGACTCTTAGTATTGTAAAACCATGATGGAGTAGATCCATCGCATGGTCCAACAACTTTTGGAAGTAAACAAGCATCTAATCGAAAAAAATAAAAAATCAACTTTTTTCTTAATTTAAATGCTAACAGATTTTTTTACCAATTCCTTCAGGTGCGACGCACACTTGTTGACATTCCTCTTGGCTATCGAATCGATTGTCATTTCCATCACATCCGCCATACCAAAACCTACTGCATCCACCATATTCCATATCAAAGAACCACTTAACTGTGAAGTTACGACACTCTCCACGCTCTTTTGGAAGCCCACAAACGTCTTTACATAAAATTATTTAGTTAATTTTAAACTTTTGATAATTATATTTCATTTCTAGTTTACCTCCAGCCTTCATTTGTTTTTCGGGAACACAACCCTCTTTATTAGGACCTTGTGCTTCAGTCAAACCATCAGCACAACAGCCAAAACGAGATGCTTCACATCCACAGCCTTCGTTATTTGGGCCACGCGCAGCCGTTCGACTGTCAGGGCAGCATCCATAATACCATGATTCACAAGTGCAGCCTGAAATATTTAGTTTTATAAATAATTAGATTTTCTTTAAGAATTTATTTCACCCTGTACCTGCAAATCGGGCACCATGCGCAGGAGTGCGCCCATCAGGACAACAACCATGTACGTAGGTATCACAACCACATCCCTCATAGTTAGGCCCTTCCGCTGCAGTTTTTCCATCTTGGCAACATCCATAAGTAGTTCTTGCACACCCACAGCCTTCGTAATTGTTTCCTTGTGCTTCAGTAACACCATCTTCGCAGCAACCATAAGTTGAAGTTGTACAACCGCAACCTTCATAATTTTCACCTCTAGCAAAAGTGACACCATCGGGACAACAGCCGTAAGGATATGTTTCACATCCACACCCTATGATCGTTAAAAATTATTATTTCAATTTTGATTTTATTATACAGTATAAACATGATTGTACCGTGTGTTTTTAAATTTACGGAGTTATTAAAAAATGAACAAACAAGTCAAATTTTCATGAAAATGAATAATTTTTTTTATATTTACATTAATTAACACCTCCCATTAAATAATAAAAATTAATTTTTAAGATATGACCTCTACAACAGAGTCGGCCCGTAGTAACACGCTCAATGAAATTTGCATTATCCCTATGGTAGATGCAGGTGTTAAGTAATGTAAATAGAAAAAAAATTAATTCATTTTCATGAAAATTTGACTTGTTAATTCATTTTTTAAAAACTCCGTAAATTCAGAATCACACGTTATTTAAATACAGTACCTTCAAGTTGAGGGCCTTTAGCAGGTGTTGTTCTATCGTAACAGCATCCATGTTCCGATTCAGTGCATGTCTGGCAACCTTCTAAGTAAGGTCCCTGCGCTGGTGTCTCATCATCATGACAGCAGCCGAAAGGTGATGATCGACAAGCCGGTTCAGATTTAGGACAGCCTTCATAATTAGGACCTATGGCTTCAGTAGTGCCATCCAAACAACAACCGAATGCAGTATTGCTACAAAGAGGTTCATCTAGAGTTCGTCCTTCTTTATCCGCTGGAGTTGTCGTTTCAGGTTCCAATGTAGATTCTGGTTCTAAAGTAGTTCCTTCGAAACAGCCTTCGTCGTCAGGTCCACTAGCTACATAATAATTATGACAAAACATTTATTAAAAATCTGGTTTTTTTTTAAAAAAAATAATTATTATTATTAATACAAAACAAAGCAAAAAATACCAGCTGTTTGGTTATCTGGGCAACATCCATGTTCAGAAGAAACACAGTCAAAAATAACTTCGCAGCCCTCAAAGTCTGGTCCTGCAGCCACAGTAATATTATCTGAGCAGCAGCCAAATGTGGTGTTTTCACAATCTTCATCGAAAGGCGTTTCTTCCGTGGTAGCAATTGTAACATTTTCTGTAGTGTTATCTTCTTCACAGCCTTCAAAATTTGGTCCAACCGCAGAAGTGACATTATCCGAACAACAACCGTGTTCCGAGTCAATACAACTAATTCCAGATCCTTCAAATTCGTCTACATCCTTAATTATTGTAGGCTCCATATCGTCACAACCTTCAAATCCAGAGCCTTCGGCGGCTAAAACACCATCTGGACAGCAACCATGCTCGCTGGTTAAACATTTACTGGTAATGACAACATCGCAGCCTTCAAATTTTGGTCCCGTAGCTGGAGATACACCATCAGGACAACATCCAAACTTTGTTGATGCGCAATTGTCGGGCTCCGGACAACCATCTTCGCTAGGACCCTTGGCAGGAGTTACGCCATCTGGACAACATTTAAATTTTGATTCTTCGCATTTGTACACTTTGGGACAGCCTTTCCTAAATGTGCATTACAATAAACTTATTATATAAACATAAATTATTTTCAAAAAAAAAATATTCAAAAGAAATTAAACCTAAAAGGTCCAAGTGCATGAGAAACTCCATCTGTGCAACACCCAAACTCTGAACTTTCGCAATCCCCAGTTTCATTTACACTAGGACATCCTTCGTAATTGGCACCCGCAGAAGTTATACCATCCGGGCAACACCCATGTTTAGAATCTTTACAGCCACCAACCAATAAAATTTCATCTAATTTTTTATAAGAAAAAAAGAAATTTTTTTCATTAATAAGTTCTATCGACTTTCTCATGAAAACCATTACCATCATCGCAACGATGAGTATTGCATGGTTCTCGATACAACAACTTTTTGCTAGCGTCGCATTCGCTTCCATTTACGACTGTAGAATTATTTAGACAAAGTATTTTCCGCGTTTTATGCCCTCCACCACAAGGAGCGGTACACTATGAACAAACAAAGAATATTTTTTTAAAAAAAATTCTATTATTATGAACATTTAATAAAATTAATTTAATATAAAACCTACCCTATTCCAAGGTCCATTAAACCACTGAGCTTCGCAATCCTCACCAACGCAATCTCGACGGTCTGCGTATTTCTTTTCTATTTCACACAATTCTTCATCAACTTGTTGTATACCGGAAGTAGTATTATCATTCGTTCCACAAAATACCACTCTCGTTTGAACTCCAGCGCCACATTTAGATGAGCACTAAAAGAAATTACCAATTTTAATTTACATTTTTTTTTTCTTAAAATTTCATAATAAGTTTTCACTCACGTCACTCCATTGCGTAGCATACCATATGTACTCGCATGGTATATTATTAATGCACTCTCTTATAGTGTCGGGCATTCTACCACCATCACACACGTCGTCAGGATACACATTTCCTGATTGTGTTGAGCATAAAGCCTGTCTCGATTCTAACTTTTGATCACATGAATCGCACTAAAAATATAACAAAATGTAATTTACGTGCGCATGATGAAATGTAAATGCAATAGCTTTTTACCCCCGTCCATTCTGAAACGATCCAATCAAGTCCTTCGCAAGGCCCTCCGTCGCACTTTTTCTTTGAATTTGGTTTTTCGTGGGTTTCGCCTTCTAAACATACTTTGTCAGGAAAAACTTCTAAAGTACCTGAGTTGTTTCTCTGGCAAGTGACGGTTCGAGTTTGATCTCCTGGCCCGCACAGTGCATCACAAGCGGTCCAGGGTCCCTGACTCCACGCTGGACATGCTAAATCGCTAGTGCATGGCTTCAATTGATCTGGCTTAGGACCTGGAGCTGATTTTTCGTGAGAGGTCTCGTTGCTTTCACAATCGGAATCATCAACGACAATGGGAACATCTCCGGAGCTCAACCGGTAACAATATACAGTACGCACTTGCATTCCTTTTCCACAAACAGCTGAGCAATCATTCCACTCTCCAATGTGCCAACTACATAGTATAAAATTAATTACAATTTAGTAAGGTAGTTTATACATGAACAGTAAAGAAATAAATAAAATACCTCGCATTGCACGGTTGCGTATTGCACGATCGATTTTCTTGAGGTTTCAGCTGTGGATCACATAAATAGTCGGGGACATTTTCAAAATTACTGGTTTTAGCGCATGATACGTTTCTAGTCTGAAACCCTAAATTCAAATAAAATTTTATTTTAATGATATCCAATTAATATCTAATATAAACAGGTAACCACAGTAAAACCAAGAGTATTCGAGCCATTACACATTTAAATAGTACATATTTATTTGTTTTATAATAAATAATTTCCTAAATTTAGTATTTTTATTTCAGATTATCCGAGTTAGGCTCGGTCCACATTAACTCGAGTTATTGAGGTTTTACTATAATTTTATTACCTCCAGCGCAGGGCAGTGAGCATTCCCCATAAGTACCATATAACCAATTGTAAGTTTCATGTTTTGAAGATGCAGACGCTAATGGAATTGAATATTCATAATGCACACCTGGATTCGTTTCTTGGTACAATAACTGTAAATTTTAAAAAAAGAAATCTTTATCGAAGAATAAAATTTTTCTTTTTTTCAAAATTGAAAATTGATTAAATCTCAAATAATGCATAAAATTTGATAATTAGCCGCGGTTACTATATTTCCGTCGACTTTGTTACTAAACCCTGACTATTTTTAAAATGAATGTAAAAACTTACAACAATATACAGAATTTCTTTTATTGGTCCAGCTGCTTTGATAATTTCAGGAGCAGTAAAACCATGTGGTCTTCTTTCGTAATGGAATGTAGTTCCTGCAAACTTCAAGTCCCTGGGAAAATCAATTCTCCAATTTCCGTTGAGATAATAATGAGTTAAATTTCTAATAGCTAGAGTAAATTTTTAAATTAAAAAAATGAGGCAATAAGCATTAAGCAATAAGCCCAAAAATGTCATTTCTTTACCTAAATAATTATTGCTGGGTTGTTTCTGTTGAATCACAATGTTAGTTGCACCAACTGGAATGATTAAAATGTCGTTGTAACCTGTACAAATAAAATAATAAGACATACATGTCAACAATAAATTCGCGATAACTTGTGTACTTAACCAGTTTGTAGATTGTTTAAATCGTAAACTCCTTCAAGCGTCTCGCAACTACTACCATCTCCTCCACACACTCGACATTTGTCTTCTTTAGCGTTAGATCCGAGAACCCTGTCACATCCAACAGGCTAAAACAACAAAATATACACTATAATTATATTTGCATTATACAATTATTTTAATTTTTAAACATTTTATTAGTTAATTAATTGTGTTAATTAATCGCATTAAAAGAAAACAACGCTGATTAAATGAGTAACCATTGACCTAAATCGAAAGTGATAATTGAAAATCTGATTACACTTACCAAACAATTTCCTTCGACACAAATGTCTAATTTGTCTGGGTCACAAGTCGTTCCATCTACGACTCTTCTAGCGTGACGGTAATAAACATTTTCGCCTTTTGGCATACAATTTAACTCACATTTATTTGGTGCTAATTCCGAGAAAGCATAAATTAAGAAATGTTTATATTTTTTTTGACCTCAACTTATAGCAATTGTACCTTTAGTATATGGAATCCAATCGTAGTATCGACCATCATATGGAACGTTGTTGAATCTGGCGCACTGTTCCTCTCGGAAATCTTGTGAACCCTCAGGACAATCCTTAAAATTAAAATAATTATATTAAACAAATTAATAAATTTATTAAAGATTTCATCCTAGAAAATTACCTGAACATTACACGATAAGAATTTTTTATTTGGCCCTATACATAGAGGAACACCATCAGATCTATAAAAAAAAATAATTTCTAATAAGTAAAAAAATTTTTGAAATATAGTGGCGCAGGTCTATTTCTTTCATATTATTTTAATTTTAGATTAATAAAAATGTATTTCCATTTATTTTTACTGCAATATAAAAATGATTTTGGATGACATCCTATATCAACGCTTTGGATAAAGCGTGCAAATGTTAAGTTATGATTATATCAACCGCATTTGAGATCTATTTATAACGACTAATATTTAAAGGAACATGTTTATGATGATCACATATTCTTTAAAGAATTAAATAAATATTAAGGGGGAGCTAATCTCAGCTAGATGTCAAGTGGAATTTCTAATGCAGCAAGGGATGAGAGGGGAAAAGAATAAAAGATTGAAATTTATGAGTGTCTACCACTAGCACCATTAGATCATCATTATAAGAACCTTTCTATTATATGCGCCACAATTTATTAATTTTAATCCGGTGGTTGAACTCGATTTAATAATTGATAACACTTTACACATGTACTTACAATGAATACATTTAATACAATAGAAAAATTAATAATAATGAATGTATAAAAATTGAAAGCTACTCGAGCCTTGTTTAGAGCAGCTTCTCATCTCTTTCCGGCAATAAACCCAAGTTTTAATTTTAATAGATAAATAATAAAGATTCAATTTATTACGACCTTTAAAAAATTTTCGTCTTTAGAATCCTGATACAGTAAGCATAAATTGCTAACGTTAAATTAGAAAACAGTAATGGATAGGCTAATTTTCTTAACAAGCACTTTCGAACTCAAGGTTTGCATTTATCTATTAAATGTTACTCACAAATGCCTAATTTAAAGGTTTTAGAAATAAAGCACTGTACCATTATCAAACTGTTTACATTAACGGATGTTGTAAATAAAATATGAAAACACCTCTTCTATTATGACTGATATTTGACGTAGGAGTAAACAAAGTTAGTATTCAGTGACTTTTTTTATGCAGAGAAATGCATACAGTACGTAAATATTTTAAAGTAAACAAAAAAAGATTTTTCGAAAAACTTTTTTTTAAAAATTTAAGAAAGTAGATTTTTTTTTCTTTAATTCTTTCTAAGCTTAAATCCCACGATAAAATCCCAGTACAGTATAAAAAAATCGTCTTGAATGCTTCATCATTTTTTTTATCCCTTATTGTATACAGCATTAAATGCGATGTCTCGTAACTTTAGACCGGCTGTAATTTACCAAACTGCTGGGATTTACAACTTTTCCAAAAAACTAAATTAAAAAGGAAAATCCATCCACAAAAAAAAAAAGATTATGTGGAGAACTTATTTACGCACCAACCAATTTGTATAATGATATACTATTTTTTACCTTATAAAAACTGATAGTTGAAATTCTTTGGTAATTTGTCACTTAGTATCGCCGCATCGGTATACATCAACATAATATTATTGCTCGAATGCTTAGAATTTTATGACTCGGTTTATATTTTGTAGGCGGTTTACATTTTACAGCGCCATCTGGATTAGACAGTGGATTGTTTTTCCCCCACTTCCGGGTTCTACTTCTTCCGTGTTATTATTGTATATACAGATTGCAAATAAAAACAAACAAAAATCAAACCAAGCTGAAGATTCTCTTTACCTTTCCCTTTTTATCGCTACCGAAATCCATAAATATTCAATTAGGCAAGTTAAATCGAGTTTTTTTTTGCACATGTTATTAAGATTTATTTCCCCTTTTCCCCCCAAAAAAAATCAAACACTGACATTTATAACTTTTAATTTATCCCTTCTTTTCATTAAATTGCTGCGGTAGTTAATTTACTGTATCTAACTTAAAAGATGCAATACAGTTATTTAAAAGATTCTCTTTCATCTTCATAATAAGTGTTTTTTTATTGAAAAATAAAGGGAAAAAAAAAAGCAGATGCGGCTAGCCCTCATAGAAAAATAACGCATAAATTATTTGACTGTCACAAAATGTAAAGAAGTAGCATCATCATCATTGTGTGCATTCGTACGTGCTTTGCATGTAAATAGTTGGCACGGTGTAGGAGTATTATGTAAGTGAATTAGTTTAATTTGCAGATTTACCTAAAGTCATGGCAGGTGCGAGTTTGACTAGCTACACCTCCTCCGCACGTCCTGGAGCACTGACTACTTTCACTCCACACACTCCACCGACCACCCGCTTCCACCTGGCGATTAGAAGATGAGGAAGAAGAAGACGACGGGGAGTCATGACCTAACACTATATTGTGAGGGATACTGTGTTCTTGGTCTGATGATGGGTGGCGTTGGTCGTAGCGGTATTGGTTGTGGTTATTGTGGACACCGTTGTCAGCTGATGGGCGATGATGTTGACGCTTAAACCTTTGCCATCTTACCTAAAATTAAAAATAAAGGCAAATAATTAGTCAATGAAATCTGAAAAAAATATTTTAACAAGGTTATTTTTGGTTCGAACTTTTCAATAAAATTGAGCCATGAAAAAGCCAGAAAAGAAGTTATAAATCAGTGCAATTTATTTTTTAAAAATTAAAATCCCTTCGTTATTATAGATAATCAAAACTCAGGAAATATACAAAATTCGTCAAATGCTTTCGATATCTATCAATAGCAAATAAAAAATTTTAAAATATTTTTTATAAATAAAAATTCATATAGGTACCGGTTCATGAATTTTTTTAAAAAATTCCAAAAATTACTTAAAGCTACAGAAAAAACTTTACTTGAAAAAAAAAAAACCAGTTTTAGATTAGATACCGTCCTAATAATTTATTGGGAATTGTGGGTCTCATAATGGGTTTCAAAGATTCTTTGAGATCTGTTGCAGACACTGAGACACCGACTTCTTTTTTTAAATAATAAATAAATAAAGAATTTAATTATGATGATTTTATTATATTGCATATTTTTATTACTCGATGGTGGTGAAAGGATTTTTTTAAAGATTATTCGTGTCTTATGGGGGCGTCAGATTAATTGCATCCTTTGTTTACATTTTTTTTTTGTAACGTTTTTGGCATGTAAACAAGAATGGAAAGTAAACGAATGTTATTGTATTTAACATGAGTAAATGAAATCGAGCGATTCGGTATAGCATATAATATTAGAAGCTTTATTACTTACAATCTTTTCTTTACCGGAATAAAAGTGTTAAATTCCCTTATAAAGTGCTAATCAATGTTTCGGACATCACGTGACAATTTTAAATAAATATTAAACAAATTCGCGAACATATGTGTAAAACTTCAAGGTAAAAATTAAAAATTTCAAGTTTTTTTTTCACTCCTACTTGAATGTATTTTTAGAATCAAAAGGACAAAAAAAATAATTTCGTACCGGTATATAAAAATAAAATAAAAAAGGGTGATAATTATTTGAAAGAGGTTATGTCAATTAATTTCTCAACCATACACTTAAGTTTAAAGCAATTTAGAATGCGCGCGGAGTTTGTTTAGTTGTTGAATTTTTATTTTAAAAGATTTACTTTTAATTCGGTAACATCAAAAGCGACATCTTAACTTACACCGCTTACTATAATATTTAATTAACGTTTTATTTACACGGCATTTACAATACATCATACACATGTTCGCAAGAACTGGACTCGCACAATTTGAGTCTTAAAATTGATTTAATTAGAGCGGATAACGTTTCTGGTGTAAATTGAGTACGTGAGACACTGACCCAGTAGCAATTTCCACCACAAAAATGAACATCGGAGATCTATACAGGAAGGAAGCAAAACTTCCCCTTGTATCAAGTTCTCAATTCCCGCTACAACATGGCCATGCAGAATTAACCCATATCTCTTTGACTTTTACTCAAATATTTATTTTATTTGAACATTGGAGACTTGTATACATTTTTTTATATTTAATATTTTTATTACAAGTTTCTTCGCAAAAAAAAAAAAGATTAAAGAATTTTAATAAAATTTTTAGAATTTTTTTAGAATGCATTAAAAAAAGCTTTAATAATGTTTTAATTATGATTTATTTTAAGATTTTTTCTGAATATTGATGGATTATTTGCAATATTATTTAGCATCATTGTGTTAAGACATTTTAAAATAATTTATTCCAAACAATAACTATATTGTAAGAGATTTAAATTACGGAATACAATATAATCTTAAAGTATAATGACTTTCGTTTTCAGGTCAGAAGGGACAAGTAATTGAAAATGTTGTCTGTACAGTATTTTAATTAATGTTCAAGCTGAGAAGACTTTTAATAACGTTTATATCAATGCCCTCACATGTCTATTATGTTGTCACTTCAGGGTTTTGACTCCGGGTCATAATGTGTCAGCTATTTAGATTCAAGCAAAAAAAAAACGGCCCTTAATTTTTTACTTATTTATTTATACGGTATATTTTTTTATATATATTTTTTTTTTTGATGTTGAAGATTATTTTCAAAATAATGAGTACGTTGTAAGTTTTAGTTTCCGTCCGCATTCGACAAAGTACAAGATAGGCACACATTTTCGGGTACCAAGCCCTCTAAAAGCAACGTTGTCAGGAAAACGCATATGACTGTGAATGAACCTCACGATTTGACCTTTGTAGTTTCAAAATAATCAAAGTAGGCTAACCCGGTCTGTAATTCCGGCTTTTAAATTTCATACCATTAACTACCAAAAAAATTATTAACAAAGAATCCTTACTATTTTTCATAAACTGTATAGAAGTTGGTTCTTACTTAAAATATTTTTTTTAAAAAAACAATACAATTTGTTCTTTTCTAAAAATGAAATACACTTTTTCGGTTATTTGTGCGTCCATCAACGGTAAATGCACGACATTGTTTTAACATTTTTTCTATAAAAATAGAGAGAGTTGACTATTATTTATATTTCACTTTCTCAAATTAAAGAACATTAGACTTTCTGTCAGAAATTTACTTCTAAGACCAATTTTTTTCTCATTCCCATTCCCATTCTTTAACGAAAAATTGATTAACAGATCTTGAATACCGGTATATAATTTGTAACAGTCTGTCATAATTAATTTTATAAACGTTGTTTTATTGCTTTTGCTAATTATAATTGAGTTCATTCTGGGCCAATCTATTAAACTAATTTGAATAAACCGTAATGATTTTGATAATTTTTGCATATTTTGATTTATTAAATTAATTATGTAAATATTTTCTTTCTATAATTAATGGATTAATAAATTATTATACTTCTTTGATGAAGAATTTTGTTTACAATTTAAATTGGGCGAAATGTAAACAATTATTTTTAACAATTTCCTTAATAACCTTCTATTAATTTTATTCGTGTTTGAATTTTAATTTCTTAATTTTCTTTTAATACTATCTTAGTTTCACCTTACTTTTCAAAATTTTAATGTGAACTTGAATTTTACAGACGACGTACCGGTATTTAAAATAAAAAGAAATGTTTTTCTACGCGCATAACTACTCACAAACAAATAAAAAAATCTCATAAATTAAATTCAAAACAGTTATTACAAGTGCACACGCTATGTTTACATACAACCATTGCGTACCAATCTATTTCCCTACTACATATCTCATTAAATTACGTACAGGCTATGAGGCTAATTCCCTACTACATATCTCATTAAAATGGTCAAAAAATTGTTTCACATTACAAATTCACATCCACATTTGCGACCTAAACAAATCATCATACGCCTTGCAGATGTTCCCATTCCGATTTTAACTCCATCAACTTTCTTCTTCTTTTTTTTTTTTTTTTTGGTAGTGTTGCATTTTGACCTCATAGTGGGTAGTTCAAAAACAACCGCCGATTATTTTGCATCGGGTTATTAAAAAATTAAAGCACATATTGCGGTTACCATCACCCACTTACTATAAAAGTTTTTATTTAATAAAAAAAATTTAACAGGGTTTTTGCCATGTTAATGAAACCCTTTTTTTAATGACCACAATCTGTCTTTTTTTTCACCCAATTTTTTTTTTTTTTTTTGCCTTTTTTGACTTGATATTTACTTTTTGGAAATTGCAGATGGCGTAAAAATCGTCGCTGCAGACAAAAATGTCTGAATATGTCAGTAGGAAAAAAAATTTGCTAAACTTAAAGTATGTTTGTTTATCCATCAATCTTTCAATAGAACATGTTCTTTATCATTTCCAATCCCCAATTCCATACCACGCGACGTCTGCTTACTTGTCAGGGCAAAACTATTTCACTATTCCAACACATTTATCAATTTCTATCTTTTTGTTTTTAAAAATTTTTAGTTCGTTGGGCCCAACATTTTTTCATAGCTTCACTCAATACGATTGCCTAAATAATAAACTGTGCTTATGTTTGTAAATTTTCTATAAAAAAAACTATATTTTAAGATTTTTCATCTGTTGCCTTTTGATCTTTTGGGATACAAAAATTATTTAGAATCTTCGAAGTTAAGAAATTTATTTAAAATGTTGCTATCGTATAATTACCGTACATGTAGGCCTACACGTAATATCAAATATTTAAGATTTAATTTTTGCTATGACATTGTGGTAACAAAACTATAAAAAATAATTTTGGATGAGTATAGTTACTCCTATCTTCTAAAATCAATAATTAGACTAAAGTTCCAGTTCTACCGAGTTTATATTTCAACCATTTTCGTAAATTTTAAAACTTTCAAGTACCGGTAATACTTAATAAATAACAGTATTATTTTAGTATTCAGTAGCAGGGCATTTACTAAATTTTTTCCATAGTACTAATCAGCTTTTATTGTAACATAATACACAATTATTCAAATGAGTTATTGTTTCCTGTCCTTAATTTTTCTGTAAAAACAAATATAACTTTTGTTATCAAACTTGACAGCGCTGCGCATCTGCATGATGCACCCAGACAGATTTGTTTTGGGAAGCGCTATTGTTTAAATTGTACAAAGTAAATAAAAAATTCCACGTCAAAAAAATATTTATCAAGTTTTGTGTGTGAGTAATAATTTTCTCACTAAACGTTGAATATAAAACTTACTGTTTTATGTGATGTAACAGCTGATGTGTAGTCCATAAATTCCATTAATAAGAATATTAATATAAGCCATCTATAAAAAAAAAATTATTATTTGAAATATCAATGGGTCAACTTAGATACGGGTTATCGATAAATAAAATAATAAATAGTAATTTTTATTTTCGGAAGATAATTCATTCGGCGGATTTCCGTTCCGCGCAACTAAAAATAATTATAAGAAACTGATATATGAGTCTAGTAAATGGATCAATTGCTACTTTGACCTTTAGACAAAAAAATAATAATAATTCGGTACTGTACATTCGCGGCAATAATAATAATAAAAAAAATTAGACGCGCACATGGGTTAGAAATGAGTGGGAAAAGTTTTCATTCATTCCACACAGCAGTTTGAAAGTTAACACATGCGCAGAAAAATTTCCCTAAATACCATAAACAATTTAGGAAAGCTTTCATTAATCTGTCATAGACTTTGTTTTCCCCCAGACATCGCAGTCGGCAAAGCTAATAACATCGATGAATAGTGAATTTCGTAATCAATAATATTATTTTATTACATTTTCAATTACTACTTTCATCACGAAAAGAAGAATAAGAAAAAAAAAGCTCAACTGCAAAAGTGGTTGAAAAAAAATGTAATTTGTAGTTGGTGAGGCTTCATTTCAGTAATAATTGTAAAGAGGAGAAAAATATGAATGACACCACTTAGGCATAGGTATACATTATTATCAAAGAGCAACAATAACGAGTTTTGAAATTTTTTTGAAAAGAATATTAAAAAAAAATTATAATAATAAAAAAGGTTGAATAGAGTGAAGAATTGGAGCATAGAAAAGCTTTGACTTGTTTCTTTTCATAAAAAGAAACCCGAATGACAACCCTAAGCATTATATAAGATTGCGAGAGCTCTCCTTAACACCACCTCGAGCCTATTATACTTTTTTCGTGTTTTTTTTTCTTCTTTTCTTTCCACAATTTGACCTCCGTTTTCATCTGCTCAGGTGAGAAGCATCACCTCATCTGACGTCATCACAAAACGTGCGCTTCACTTCTACTCCTGTTTCCAACACTAATACAAATCGGTGCTTATTGTAGAAAAGTAAAAAGAGCAAAAGAATGAAAGAAAAAAAGGTGAAGAGGTCGTAAATAGTTCATCAACTGACCATTTGTCATTTACAGTGGCGCTCTTCAACGGCGAAAACATCGTCAATTTTATTGTTAACATTATTTTTTTCTTCCTGAAAGCCGTTTGAAAGTACAGTAGGCTACAATGTACGTATTAAGGGCTTAGATTTCGTGAAGAACGGATTTTATCAATTTTATACAGCTTTTTTTTAAAAAAATCTACTGTATTTTTAAATTATTACAGTAAATGATCCTAATTTAGTAATTAGGATATGGGTCACAATGGCAAATTACAATACCGGTATATTAATAAACCTGAACGATACCGGTACTTTGATTGACCGAATTTCCAGATCTGAAGCATAATAAAACCCAATAATAACCTCGGAATTTTATTATTCATGATTTTGGCTATTTGAGATTTTGATTTATGAAAATATAGTTAAGTTGACCACGTAGGTCCCCTTTATTTCAAACTTTAAAATTTTTAATTTGGCAATTTTATTTTATTTTTTGTTTGTTTCTGTTTTTCTTAGTAAAACTGAAATTTTTCTAGATTTTTGGCTTTTCATAATTTTTAATTAAAAACGAATTGTGATTTTTCAAAAAAAATTATCGTTGATCGTTCCACTTTGGGGAGTTTTAGCTTTTGTATAAATTTTGATTTAATGGGAATTTAGATTTTGTTGATTTGGACTTTTATGGTGTTTTATTTGGGGTGAGAAGATATATTGTCCTTCGCGCGTCAATCGATGTTATAGTAGAGTATTAACAAGTGTTAATAGTGCAAAAAATAAAATTTTTATAGCTTAATTTCCAAGTTTTTATTTTTATATTTGTTTAATCCTAGTGTAATATTTTTCTCGTTGGGGTAAAAAAAATAGTTGATGAGCTGTTAGTTTGTTGGACGATAACATTGATGGAGTATAATTGTTTGGACAGAGCAGAGACAATTATTATTTGTTCGAAAAAAGTTACTGTTGTGTTCATTTCTTTTTGTAAGGAGAGAAAAAAAAACCATTTTTCTTCTTTCCAAACAAAATTCTTCCTCGCTCATCTCCTTAGTCTTCTTAATTCAAGGTCTTTTTGCGAAACAATTTCAAGAACTTGAAATTTTTCTCTACTTATTTGTCGGTCTGTTTGCCTACTTATACGCAAACCAAGTCTGTCATTACACGTACACGACAACCATTGAAAAAAACCCCGAAAAGTGGAAGAAGTAACAAAAAAAGAATAATCGGTTCTCAGTTTATAAGAAGAAAATCTCTTTCTCATTAAGCCTCATGCTTAGTTTCCACTGGAGAAACTTCTAGCAATTATTAAATTTCCAGAAATTTATTTTTTATCAGTCTAAAATCGAAACCTTTGGATTAAACAAACCTAGTTGAACAGGACTGGTTGACCAAACCTCGTTCAGGAACTAAGTTATATAGAGGTAAATAATTATCTGCTATAGAGATCAAAATATAGAAACTACTGTATTTTCAAGTTTATAACTGCGATTGCAAGTTTTAAAAATTTTCAGTCAAAATTTAAATTGAGAAAGAATTGCTTTTGATAGACGTCATTTACTTCTTCTAGAATTCCCTCCCAAGTGGAAATACAGTAATAATTTTAACGAAGAAGCTTAAGATTTGGACAGAAAAAAAAAACATATTTTTTTTTTGAAAGAATAAAGACTTATTCCGACAGTTTACTCACACTAAAAAACTTTTATTCACCCCGGGGTGTTGTTCTTTTATCCAGCAAAAAATTGTTGTGTTTTTTTTTTTTTTCGGCGCTTTATTTATTGGAGACTAGGCTTATTTTTTTGTTCACACATGTGTTAGATTGAGATAGAAATTGAAATGGAGCCCGCTTTCCCTTGTCTGGGTGGCCTCAACAACTATTTCATCTTATATTTTTTCTTCCCCTTTCTTCTTTATTCTCTTACGACTTAAAATAGTGGTGTGTGTTTAAGTGAGCGAATAGAAGACTTAAAAATTAAAGAGTTTATAAAAAAAAGTTTGGATTTTCAATTATGTAAACAAATTGTTCGGAGTTTTAAATCTTCTGTCATTTCGTGATATCTGTTTCCACATTCCCAACCAACGACTTTTATTTGCTTTTAGTATTCCCAAGCGATAAGACCGGTAGTTAATAAGTGAATTTTGTTTTAATTGCCGTCAAATGTCAACTAATAAAAAAGTTTGAGAAAATAATTAGTTCAGCGACGTTATAATAATTATTTAAAGCTCATTAATAACAATTACATTTAAGAAGTCAATAAATATCTTCAAATTATTGTAAGATACAAACTCAATTAGCGTAAAATAATGATTTATTTACTGTACGTAATTAATAATTTGTTGACTAAAATAACTTATTTTAAATAAGAAAATAACAATGACTTCATTTGTAAATACAAATTAAGTAAGAATTATTTAGATTTTAAAATAATTTTCTCTTTAGGAAAAAAATCAATTTCTTTAAATAAATAAAATTATATTTTAAAATCATTTTTAAATGGTAAATAGCATATTAGATGATTTAGAATCTTATTTACAAGTTATTTATTGCTGTTCCAAACTCAAATTTCATTTTATGGATAAAAAAAAATTATGAATGATAATTTTAAATGTTACATAAATAACAAAAATAAAATTATCTAAATAATCTGTAAAAGTTAACGAGTGTTTCTTTAATAATTTTTGGAATCGAAAATACAGAAGTCTGAGTCGAATATTTTTAACCCTTTTTACCTCATTCATTCATTCGTCCATTCATTCACGCGCACCTGCAACTTTTCCTTCGTAGAGAAAGAAAGGAGTTGATTTCGAACCACACCTAAACGAATAGACAATGCGTACGACTAAAAGTGAAATTTTAATTTACTTTCAGTTTACAAGTCAAGTTTCTATAAAAACACACACATACACGTACATATTTTATCTAGATGAGATTTTTTGATGCATAACGAAACGTTATAGGCGGCTTTTCCGATGTACGTTTTTACTCAACGTGACACATAGGAGAACGAGGAGGAAAAGTGGAACTAAAATTTTAAATAACCGAAGACTACGTTTTTGGAATTAAATGAAGCGTTTCGAGCCGACAAGGTCACTTTGATCTCCCCTTCCGACATTTTTTTTTTTTTTTTTTGAGGAGAAAAGTAGAAATTTTGTGGTCAAAAAAACCACTGAAATAATTATCATTACGTATATTTTTAAGTGCACTTCTTAATCAATAATCGAAAAGAAAAACAATTTATTTTAATGCTTGATTAACTTAATATTTTAATAAAATAAAACAATGTACACTACAAACAACAGTACTTTCATGTACGAAGAAAAATACACGTATTATTAACTGGAAAGTACAAATTTTCATACCATTAAAAACATGTAAAGATAAGTTTTGGTTTTTGTTAAGTTTCTAAATTTGCATTTATTTGGCTTTTAGCTATCTACAACCCGTTATTGTAAAAAAAACAGCCCATCAAAAATCATCTAAATAGCCACAAAATCTATCAGTTTAAATTGTTGTTTTCGTAATAATTTTTTCAACTTTTTTTTATTATCGCAAAATTGAATTGTCGGTTAACGAAGATTAAAGATGCCGGTACATGCAATTAATTTTATTTTGAAAACTCGTGCATGTTTAAAGGTTGACGACCAAAATCAAAGAATGATGCGTTTGAGTAATACGAGTGTGAGTCAGCGAGTGCGCAGAACTGACCAACTACACTGTAACAGGATTTCAATATCAAGACTACAAACTGATAAGATTTACAGGACCTACTTTTCTTGAACGTTACAAAGCGATTAGCATACGTTAAAAAAAAATAACAATAAAAATGTTAATTTATAACATTTTAATGACATAGTTTTTGTTTACTCGAAATTATTTTCAATACTTAAACAATGAGTCATGTATTACCTTATTAAATTATAATTACATAGGCTACATACCGTTATAATATGCTATTTTTGCGATTAAAATATGCATACATGTAGTTAGTTTTTTTTATTTTGCCCAAGCCAAAATTTTCATTAGAATTTTGACTTTAAAAAAATAATTTGTGGCTTTACAAAACACACAAAAATATTGCTACATTTCTTGGTTATACAGTATTATTATTTTTTTCATCTTAAATTTATTGTATTTCACAACTTACAAAATAATGTTTGATGACTAAAATGTAATTTTTTGTTTTGGTCACTATTTACAAAACACGTAACTTGTGGCCTAGAAAATGTGGTATAAAAAGCATCATTATTTCCTTAAATTTATGAGTTTTACTTCAATAAAGTAAAGAAACTGGGGCCATCCTGTTGAGTTGAAAAGTCTGTCGAACGTTATTTTTCAACCTACATGTATTGCATTATGCAATCACATCGTAAATTACAGTACAGTAGTGCCAAAATTTTAAAAATGCTTTAGTTCGAGTGCTGAGTCGTTAAATATCTTTAAAAAATACTTCGCAAAACATTACTTCATTCATGAACATAAAACTGACGAGAAGGGAAACTTCCGTTTCAACTTTTTTTTCTCCTATATTTTAACAATTTCAAAATAAAGTAAAGATAAATAGTTTTTGAGAATTTCTTTTTTTTTTTCTACAAGAAAGTTGACGATTTTGACACCTGCGTTGCAAACCCATCAATTATTCTTAACAGAAAAATGACCGTACCCATTGTGATTTCTACCTTTGCGTTATGCGAGATGTTTACCCCCAAAAACATAAAAAAATAAATTTTAAAACACCTGCCTCCCGCAATTTTGCATCTTTAGTAAATACAGTATATAAAAAATTTATTTTGCGCTTCAAAGCAAAATATATGGAAAAATAAATTCCGAAAAATAGCCTTCAAAGCATAATTTTAGTTTGTTGTTAAAAAAGGGGTTTTGATCCCAATTATGTCAATGGACTTGATACGTTTAAAAAACGATCATTAAGCGTAAAAAATTCATTTTTTTAAATAATAATAATAAAAAATACGCATGCATCAATTATTATACATTTTCCAGTCGGTTGAATGTAGTAGTTTAAGGCAGACATAACCCTTCGCAAGTCGGTGTGACCAAATAAATGCAAAGACCACCAGTTGGGATTAAATGTCGTAAAAATTGTTTGAATTTATTTTTAGACAAGTGGAAAAAGATGTATTTACTTTGTAACAAACTGAATTTTAAAATGCAACTACTGTTCTTGTATGAGAAGAGCAAACGAGATTTGAGGGAGGATTTTATGATCCTTTTTTGAAGAGAAAGTGATGTTTATTTACGGACTATTTTTTATTTTATAACTTCAATGAAAGATGTATGGGAAGAGGGGAGGAAAAAATATGAGTTTTAAACAAAGAAAAGTTAGTACAACATTTACCATCTTGCGGTTTTTATGAAGCATAAATTTTATTTTATGCGAAAATTGATTTTCACATAATATTACAGCAGAACTACTTTTAACCGAGTTGGATGAGAACGGGACTATTATCGAAAAACTCGAATTATTAGAACATTGTATAAAATCCAATAAATTATGAGAAATTTAAACGTTTTAAACAAAAAGTAATAATAAACTTAGTCTATGTGCAAATAAAAGCACATGTTATGAAAAAAGCATTTAACGTTGTTGCAAATGATTTTAGAAGTTCTACTGTGCTACTTAATAAATAAGTCTTAACTAATTTTTTTTTAAACCAACTATGGTGCCCGTATTTCAAAAAAAAAATCCATAAACTGTATTTTAATAATATTTTAAATGTTTTTGGAAAATTATTTACTTGCAAATTAATTTTTATACATCAAAAACATTTTTGTAAACTAATTTAAATACCGACAACTGTAATTTAAATATCAGATTTTTATTTATAGTACTGCAGTTAAAAGCATTTACTCAGTTAATTTAAAAAATTAAATACCGGTACTTTAAATAGCAAACTTTGTTTTCAATTTTAAAAAAAATGCCGCGTTGTATGTAATTTATTTAAGTAATTTTTAAAATGGTTATTTATTTATTTGAAAATAAATCAAAAATCTAATTTGAAAGCAAATTACAAAACATTATAAACATTTAAAAGAATTATTGTAAGTAAAGAATGTAAACTAATGAAGAAGAAAAAAATGATTTCCTAAAATTCTGTCTTAACTTTTTTTCTTTCTAAAAATTGTTTCTATTGGTTGCACTCCGATTCATCACGGTCAATGGGATTGAAGAATGAAACGATGACAAGTGAACTTAAACTTAAACAAAACGTTGAGAAGAAAAGAAAAATTACCGGAAAAGATTTATAATATGAAGAACGGAAAGAAAAAAATAACAACCATGAATTTTAATTACTTGACTTTATGTTGAAACGTTTTAAGACAACAAAAATCGCTTTTAACAATTGAAAAAGAAAAAATTTCCTCTTTGTCACGAATCGGTTAACTTACGTCATGAATAATTAAAAAACCATTTTTAACAAATGTCAATTTAGATAAAAAGTATCTTCTTATCTTGTACATCTTTATTTTACTTTCGAGTTAAAAGAAGAAAAATTTGAAACATATTTTCTCGACTAATTATACGGTAACGCTTAAGTAAAAGCGAGCACCACTCTTTTAAGAGAGAATTTTGGAGGAGAAAAAAAATACGCATTTCCCAAATCCTCATGATCTTCAGCTCATCCATTCATTTTCGCTTTTTTTTTTTAAACAAAAAAAAAATAAAGAATTTCTAATTATTTCAAGATTCCAAAATAATGAAAAATATTCATAAGAAAAAAACACACTTTTAAACCAATTCCTTGTCATCGTTCATTGAACTTTTCTTAATTTTTTTCTTCTTTTTTAAAAAATATTAGACATTTTGCAAATTACCTAATTACCAAAATCCGTATTTCAGGTACGGTATAACCAAACTTTCATTCATAAAAATAAATGTAAGAAAAAGTGCTTCTTTAAAAATATAATTACACTAATTTTCTCGTCAAAATTGCAAGTAAAATGTCTAACAAATATGCATTTCTTATAGTTTTATCTGCATTTTGAATAAATTTTGCAGACATTTTGTTCTGATAAATTTCAAGTTGAATTTAAAATATATTTCCCTAACTTTTGAGTTGATTTTAAACAGAACTTTAAACAAAATTTTGTAATTTTTGTTAAATTAAATTCTGGTACTGTAAACTGTATTTCATTTAAACTAAATTTTAAACAATTATTTCTACAAACAAAATTAATGTCTAAAAGTTTTAATTTATTGAATTTGGAACACATTAAAGTTTTCATTTATTTTCTACTGTGCTGACCATATCTCAAAAATCCTTTTAATCTTGCATTTAAAAATGAATAAAATATTCAAAAATGTATTAAATAAATAAGTAAATTGCAGCTTAAAAAAAAAAGCAGCAAAAAAAAATTGGCATGTAATCAGTACTTTTCATTCATAATAATAATTATGACAAAATGCATGAAGTTAAACGTCACTTTGCATCATTTCAATTTGGTCCAAACGAGATAAAAGTGAGAGTTGTTGCGTGACTTGAATTTTTGCATAGCTACGCGAATCTCTGGTGGTAAAAGAAAACGAAAAAAAAAAAAGTAAAGACTTTGTTTTGTTTATTGTTTATACAGGAGAGTCTTAAAAACCTAAGCCATTAGCGAGTTAGATTAGAAACCGTGGAAAAAAGTTGTAAAAGGGCACTAACCCTCTCCAAAAATATGACAATACGTGAACACGTATTTGCCATTTCGGATTTACCCATTTACCCCCACCCCAACCAAAAAATAACCTCCACTTTCTCTCTCACTTTCTCCTTTATTTACCCCTTGCGTGGAATTGCGTTTCACTTCAACTCCGCAATCGCTCCTTATTATGTAAAACGTAATTAGAAAGCGATTCGATGAAAAAAAAAAAAACAATCAACTCGTAATTATTTTTTCCACCCTCTATTCAATTTAAAGATTTACAAATTATCCCGGAAATTGATTTTTATTTATTTTTTTTGCTATTAATTTTTAGATTCATTAAACGGTTGAAAAAAAAGTTTATTTTTAAATGAAGAAGCTAATCAAAAAAAATGTAATTTAAACGCGAAAATTGCTTAGCTCGATCTATTGTGATGCAATATAAATATTAAGTTTTGTTTATTTAACATTTCAAGTATTCCCATCTGTCATTCATTCCCCCGCCATCTTCGTATTTTTCTAGGTGCACATGGAAGTCGTGGAGAGGATCAACGCCCTACTTTAGACCTTGTAATTTTATTAATCTCCGTTTGAAACCGCAGCGCAGCCCTGTCATGTAATACAACACCGAACTTAATTGCAACTTTAGAAATACCGTTTCAGAATTTCCGCTATTTAACAAAATATTCTATTCTCGATACTTTTTCTTTTTTAAAAAAAATGTAACGTCTTAATTTTATTTGAATTTGAGAGATGATTAAACACCGAAATTCAGGACCTTCTCAAAATTCGCAATTTTAGATTTATTTAATTTTAAATAAAGCAAAAAAAGAATTATCTGTAAAATGAATGGAATTTTAAATTTAATTTTTCTAATTTAATTTTTTTTTAATTTTCTTTCTATAAAATAGTAAAACAAAGTGCTGTTACTGTAAATCAGTTACAAAATATTCTTTAAAAATACCAACCCAAAAATGTCTATTACGTTGAATATTACGTCGATTACGCTCATTTCGCTGTATTAAACAAAGTGACTAATCTATATTGTTGGTACAAAAAAAATCAAGATAAAGAAATCCAAGGATAACAAAATATCAAAAAATGCTGTGTGGGTTTTTTTTTTTTTTATTAAAAAAAGCCCCGTTTTTTCTATACGGTCTATTATGTAGAAAGTAACTGTAAACTCTTAATTAAAGAGGATGTTTTTTTTTTTATTAGGTCTTCAACTAACAATCTAAACATAAAAACTAATTAAATATTATCGTGAGGTCAGTTCAAATTTATCATTTTTTTTTTTTTTAAACTGTGTTTATTTTAATGAACCGTGAACGTAATCAGCATTAATTATGAACAGTTTAGATTAATTAAAAAGCCCTCGTCTTTGTGCACCTATGTAAACACGATAAATAATTATAATAATTATTTTCATATTGAGTAATAAAAATCGCGATTAAAAGTCAACTCCCATGTTAATCGAAGATTCGCCGACTTGTACGGTATATTTTGTTTTCTTCCCTTGATTTATTCGGACAAAAAGTGAGCGTGTCGGGAATTTCTTTCAAAAAAATCAGTTTGCAAGTGAGAGCAAATCCCTTGAGTTGAGCGAGCTAACACACTCGTAAAACAGATCCTATTTCCCTGATAAGCTCAGGAATTCGTCTTATTACTTATTACCCCCTCTTTTATACCTCTGCGAAATTTTTCCCCATCTTTCTCACTCACTTACTCACCATACACCATCCATTATTTTTTTATAACTTTCTTTTTTTTTTTTTTTCTTACTTTTTTTTGTTACCGGTACGTTTTTTTTTTGCTTATTTACTTCTCATGATGTACAATGATCCCTCGTTATGCGCGGTAGATCCACTTCTGGCAAATTAAGCGTATGGTAAAACCGCGCGAATTGAAATACTGTATTGAACCACCGAAAGTTCAAAACAAGTGCTAGAACTTTTGTCTAGGTTCGCACTTTCCATGTTTAAGTATTTTATTCCGAAAAAAATAATTTTAAGTTACACCGGTAATTTACGACTCGTAAATACGTGGAAATATCACGTAGCAGAAATTTAGAATGAATTAATAGGTACTTTACAGAAAATTTCGGTGTTTTGTGTTCACTGTACTGCATATTTTTTTTTATAACCATTTTCAAAACGAAAAGAATATACTGTATCATTTTTTATTACGAGTTTATTTGTTGGAAAAAAATGTAGTTAAAGTTTGGATAACGTATGTGACGGTTAAGTTTTATCTATGCGAAACTGCGTGATAGTGCATACCGTGAATAACGAGGGAGTACTCGTTGTGCATGCGAATAACAACAGTAGGCCTATTAAAAAAATTGTAAGATCCATAGATCTGTTAGATTTTGTGATTTACATGGATTTCGCCTTGACCCTAGTAAGCGAACTCACAATTAACCATCACTTAAAGACTTTTTTGTTCAATATAACCCTTAACACCCTCACTTTTTTTCCCTCTTCTCTATGTTATTTGAGCTCCAGACTTAATTTTCCCCCTTCTTTTCAATGAAGATAAACGCCGGAGCGAAAAAAAAAGGGGGAGAAAAATAAATTAAAGATGAACACTGACCTACAAATGTCATTTTTGAACCCCTCCGGACCTACCGGAGAGATAAAATTTGACAGACTGCAAGACCAGGCCTATGCTTAACCACACCCTAATAATTACAGACAACACAAACTTAAATAGTAATTCAAACATTGACATGTATCGCATTTACCATCACTAATTTAATAAAAACTATCGGTTTTTTTAAAAATACTTTCAAGTTTTAAAAAAAATTAATTAAACAACAGTAATTATTAGAAATTTAATTAATGGTACTGCAAATTAATCAAAATCACTGTTTTTATAATTATTTTTACTATTCATTCTATTTGAGAAACTTAGATTTTCAAAAATTTTAAGAATTTGAAATTCCAACATTTTTTTTAATTTTTGTAAATTTTAGGAATTTAAAAAAAATTATGAATTTTAATATTGCCATGATTTAAACTACCGGTATTAAATTCAAAAATAAATTCGTATAATAAGTTATGCTAATTAAATCACGTGATGTATAGGCGTACAATCGTGTAGTGTTGGTTAAAAAGTGTGATGTTTATTTTGAGAATAAATTTTACAACATGAAAATTGAAGAGATGTTATTTCAGCGTTTTATAATTATTATTGCAAAACGTTTGCCTTGAAAATTTAAATTTAAAAAAAAAGAAAAGAAAAAACTTTGCATTTAACTTGTGCTTAAGAAGGAAGAAAAACGAGGCGTGATTTTAATTTTCTTTTCATTCCAAACTGTTAATGCATCGCTTTGTAAATTTAATGAATCGACTTGTGCATTTCATTTAATGAGATTTTATTTATTCATCAATTAACACACGCACACACCTATGCTATTAAATAAAGTAGAAAAAAAAAAATATATAGCCTTTAAAAATTTACCGGTAGTTAAAGTAAATAAAAATTAAACTTTTTGACCAATTTTAACTAGTGTACTGCATTTTAACAAGTTACAAATAAATAGTTTTAAATTGGTTTAAATCAATAAAAATGATTTTGCTTTACAATACAGTACAGTTTAGAATCTTGTTTATTATTTTTTTTAAAAAAAGAAAATTCATTTTAAAAGTAAAATTAAAAACTCATTCCTTTAAAAATCATTGAAAATTTGCGAAAAGGAATAATAAAATGATGTCATCAAAATCAACTAACATTAAAGGAAAAATCGTCGTTTTCCGCGAAATGTCAATATTTATCTTCTCCAATTTCGCAAAATGCTATTTAGTAGCAGACGACGAAGTTTACAAAATAAATATCGCGCAATTTTTAAGAAACTTTTACTATTTGTTATTTATTTCAAGCAAACCGCGCGAGGTGTGTTTTTACATTATAGACTTAAACCGTATTTTTCAAACGAAGCGAATGAATGAAATTACCGTCACCGTAATTTTAATTTAAAATTGAAGAAATAAATAAATAAAAAATCAGGAAATTAACTATCAGTAACTTCTAATTAAAACCCACGAACAAATACTTTTGTCAACACTTTTTTTTCCGCTGATAAAGCAATTGAAATCGTTCGAATGACAACAAACTCAAAACAAATAATTATTTATTAATTCCGGTTGAATTAATTCCACAGCATGTTTTTATTTCATGCTTTCGATTAATTCTTCATTTACTTATACATTTTTATTATTTAAAAAAAAAAAATAATATCGTACGACAGTTTTTTTTTTTTTTTTTTTTTTGAAGCTTTAAAATTTTCAAAATTTATTATTTTTTTTTTAAAAAAAAATTAATTAAGTATTAAAATTAAAGTACCTTATCGTTGCTGAATGCACTCTCCATCGTCTAACTCCTCTCATTTTTATAGCACGAAGTAATTGAAAAAAGTATTTCTTATATTTTTTTTCAGCTAATAATTAAGTACGACGAATGGTTATACACTAAGTTCCCCAGCATAAGTTCAAAAACAATTAGTCGTCAAAGTGTGATTTTTCGCGTTTGCACGACGAGTAAAAAAAAAAGTCAAAAATTTTTTTTAAAAAGAATTATTATTGACAAAATAAAAACGCGCCGCGTAGAGTTTAAAAAAAAAAATTCCGGTAAAAAGTTTCACTTAAAAAATTCCAGGTCACAGAGTTATTGGGGAAAACTAAAGCCGATTAAAATAAATCACACTTCAAATTAAAGTTAATAATAAATTGATGAACACACGCGAAGTGAAGAAGAAGAATGACCAAAAAAAATAAAAACAAAAAAAAATAAAATAAAAGCGGAACGGTAGGTTCTGCCGGGCCTACTACTACGTAGAGTGAATGAGAATGAACGAGAAAGTGTGTGCGCAAATGTGAATACACTTGACTACAATTAAGAGCTGTTCGCCAGCACAAACTTTCTTTATAAACTTTTTTTTTTTTCTTTCTTCCTTTTCTCTTTGCGAAAAAGTCTCACCAGGGGCTTTTCATGCAATTTCCACTTCCTCCCTACTCCCTCCCTAAAAACATAACACTCCTCCTCTCTCTCTCTCTTCTTCAGTTCCCATGAGCCAAAGAGAGAGAGTGAGAGGAAAAGCGAACCGTGGGTCTGATCATAAATGACGTCAGGGCGAGCGCAGACTTTGGAAGTTGGTGTGCGAGTGAGGAGGTGCTTCTGGCTCCCATCACCATCATCATCAGTGGGAGAGGAAGAAAAATGGTTTCTGTTGAATTAATTTCCAGGCCTTGTTTCATTTTTGTCATACTCAGAAAATGAATAAGTACTTTTTTTAAAGTAAAAAAAAAAAAAATACGTACATTTTTACTCTGGATTTTTTTAAAAAAAAAAAAATTTCAGACTAAATTTATGAGTTTACAAATTATCGGTAGTTAATTTCGTAATGAAAAAATTTTAGTTAGAAATTTGTTTTACAGTAATAAGAAAGTTTGGAAAACGTGAAGCGAAAAAGCTTTACCGGTACTGTATTTGAAGAAAAATATTATACCTTATTTTATTTGCTTTTATTACGAGTTTTTTCGAGGCAAAAGTGTATTCTTTGTATGTTTATTTTTTGTATTTTTTTACATTTAAATAATTATTTTAAATTAGCTCATTTTTACGTTTAACGCAATTTAAAATTTTTAAAACGTATTTTGCAAATCTCATTTTGCATTAACTTGTATTTTTCCACTTTTTAATGTCATTTTAGTTGTTTGTTTTTTTAAAGAAACCTATCAAAATATTGTAATAGTAAAGTAATTTTTCTTTCTTTAAAATTGATGCTAAAATTGCAAAAAAAATATTAAATTAAATATTTTACTTAATACAGTACAGTATTTCATAATTTTTTTTAAAAAAAATAAAAGGCATTCTTTAATTAGATACTGTAACCAAAATAATTCTGTTTTACCAATTTTTAAAAGTAATTTCTTGGCATATGGGCATGGCGAGTGCAGTTTTACCCTTATTTATTTCCATTGCAGTATAATAATAATATTTTTCCCGCTATTTATTTATTTATCATTTCGATTTTTATTTACCCGCCTAGTAGAAGGCATTGCTAGTAGCCATGGCCACCGTAAGATAGATCTGATCAGGGAAGTTGCTTCCCTTAAGAAATTTAAGGTTTAAAATGCCTAAGCTTAATAGAAATATAATCCTAAAATAAAACTCAATTAAATTTTCAATTTGTAAAAAATAAACTTTATTTTCAATTGAAATTTCGTGAGTAAGAAATTTATTATTTTATTTATAGTAAATTTATTTTTTTAATAATTTTCTCTCTTAAAAGCCAATAAATATTACCCTCATTATGAGACCAATCCCCGAGATAAGAAGCTGACCTAAAATTTAAAAACAGAAAAAAAAAACGACTGATAATTTTGCTATTAAAAAAATAAATAAAATTCCTGAATTTATTATTTAAATTAATTTTTAGTCTAAGGCGTGTTATACGCTTGAAGAAATCGATCCCTATAATTATATCAAGAAAATCATATACCTCACAGAAGCAACTCATCTCCCACACGCATTGTTTCCCATTCATAATTTACGCGAGAGAAAAAGAAAAAAAACAATCTTTAAAAAAACATCCAACAAAACCAATTAGTGACGAAAGTCGTGATCATTTTTCAATTTCCTTAACTTAAATATAAATTAAAAACAGTGAGTCAAACTCTCATCTAAATTATTTTCCCCGCCATCAGCGTGTGAAATGGGATGCATTTTGCATTAACGTAGTTACGTAGTAATCGTCTTCAACAAAGTTCTTATTTAAATCGCACAGTTATTAAAATTACGTCATTTTTAATTAATATTAATTTATCTTACGAATGCGTTGGAAAATGTAAAGTTGCATTTAAAACAGCGTTACATCAAGTAACAGCTGAACCCTCCTACGTGTTTGACAACACCGGTAAATAAGTCGAAAGTTGAAAGTGTATATCCGCCATAAGTAGAAAAAAAGTGAGAAATTATTTTTTTTTAATATTAAAAATTATGAATCAAAAGTGTTGACAATTAGATGCAACTAAAGATACAACCAAGCCCACACTAATGAGATTTTCAATGACATTTTACATAATGATACAAACAATTTCCCATGGGAAGTCACGTCCGTCATTGAAAATAAAAGTTTTATAGTAAAATAAAAATGTAAACAACACAATACGAGTACCGTATCAAAATTATCCTATATTTAACAATAAATATTAACAAATAAAATAATTTTTTTAAAAAATATAAAATCGTTCTGTAACCTCAAAAGATGAACTTTATTAAACCTTTATTTTAAATTATTATTTTAAAAAACGCTTTCGAAATCTCTCACTTAGCTTACCAAAAACACTCACTGAACTCTCAGAATTTTTATCTAATCATCAAATGCAAAAAGTAACCGGATGAGACGAATACAGCCGTACAATAAGTAACCCAATATTTTCTTTCCACCGGATTTCTAAATCTTGATTTGAAATTTTGGTGGTAGCCAAATAGGCTTTTACCACAACTTAATATACCGAATATTAAATATCCACAGAAAAGAATTAGGTAAAACCACTTTTTGGAAAAAATCATAAATTCTGATTTGTTAAACTCTACCGGTAGTAATCTCTTTTTATCATAGATTTTGTCACGTTGCTTAACTAATTGAAATCAGAAAAAAAAAAGTAGATTAACAAAAAAAAACAATTAAATATTTTATTGGCATAAAAGTGAAAAGAGACTGTTCTAATAATTATTTATAATTTATTTATTGCGGAAATTGAAATTAATGATTGCGCTTTTAAAGGTAGATCTCATGGAGAAACTTCTAGAACTTTATTTTTGGAACTTCAGATGTGCACATTTATTCGGTCAAAGTTTTTGAGCTTTAAGCAACAGTGCCAAAAAGCGGCTTTTCAAATGGATTTTTAATTGAGACAACAATTCAGAGCACTAATGCAGTAATGCTAAAATCTGGAGAGTAGTAAAACGTTTTGAAAAGACTTTGTGCCTCAAAAATCTAAAAAAAAATGGAAAATGTGAACGATTTCAATAGAAAATACATTGCGAAAACCAACGCCGACCAAATAATGTAGGCCCACATGATTCCACTTCTTTAAAGTTCCAGAACTGTTACTAAAAGTAGGGGAGTTTTCCTTTGGAGAGTGGCATCTACTTGAAGGTACTTTGAATGTCTTTAATAAATAAAAAGTTTGGCTCTTGTTCAATAGACGCCATAAAAAAGCCAATCGCCGACAACGGGGACAATAAAGCGCCATCTGCTGTTCATTTCGTGGTTAAAGGTACCGAGTTACGTTCGTTTAATCTTGGTTAGGTTTGGCCAAAATGGAAACACATAATGGACGATATTATTCCATGGCGCGTCTATCAAAAAAGATCCAAAAGTCTTATTAAAACAATTTCATTACTTTTTCTTCGAAACCGTACGTTGTATATTATAAGTAAATCCCGGAAAAATTACTGTAAACTAGCTAATTGAGATACTACTAGTGTTACTTTAATATGACATCATAAGAGTTTAATATGCGCTTATTATGAGTTCAGATTATATTTTTAAAAAATGTTGATGTAATTTAATTATCATTTAGTGAAATAATATTGAGTTGATGAGAGATTTTTAAGTATTTTTGTTATTCGAACATTTAATAAAAACGTTTATTATTGGAAAATACTTTGATGCTGAGTTTAAATACGAGTATTAATCAAAATGAATATTTCTCCCCCACTTGAATTCAATGTAAATCACTCAGCTTCCGGGATTTCAAGTACCTAGTGCAAGGTTTCGGTTTCTGTTCGTTAACTGATTAGTAAGAAATCAATTAAAATATGATGACGTCTTTTTTTAATCTCATCGCATAGCGTTATCAATTATTTCATTATTATGTTTACCCTGTATTCCTCAACCGCTCGTGAAAAATGTTAATGAGTCAAATGAATACAAAAGCCACGAGTACACGCGCAACCAGCCAGATGTGTCATTATTATATAGGCCAGAGACAGTTAAAAACAAGTACCATCTAACAAAGTCGAAGGTTATTAATGTACCGCAAATGCATTTTCGATATTGCTATACACGATTTATTTTAATGATGTAACTTTAAAATTATAGCATACATTTTTCTTATCAGAACTTAAGAATAGATGGTTAGTTTAAAAATAACTGATATCATGTTCTCAATACATTTATTTTTCTTTTTTCAAACAATACCAATAAAATATTAATTTTCATAATTTATGTAATAGGGTAAAAACTTTTAAAACATCACAGAAAAATTAATTAGGATACCGGTAGTAAAAACTATGTAAATCATAATATTTCAATATACTCGCACATTATATACAGTAATAAATAATGTTACCGTATGTAGATTTAATAAAAATGTTTTAAATGAAGAGCAAGAAATCAATTTACCGGGTACCTAATTTTTTAAAATTTTTATTTTGTTAAAAAAAAATAAAATCCTAATTTCAATTTAGGTTTCTTGCGCCATCTTTTGGCAATTTTTAGAATTTTGTTTTAAGATTAAAAAATAAAAACATTACAGTTTGAATACAGTGTTATTTTGCCTTGAGATTTGCTGGACTTGTTTTTTCAAATGACGGCTAATACTGATGATCTGATCAATGGAAATTCGCTTTTTATTTTAATATTGTTAATTTATCAAATTTTTTATTTACTTACCAACACACTATTTTAAAGATGAAATAAAATTATATAAAAAAAAAAAAAATTTAAAAGATTTACAAGACGTAGGCCTAGGCTATTTTCTATAAAATAAAATTGTAATTAAAAGGCCGATTGCAATTTACCGAACTGCAGTATTGACTGAAATGCTGTAATTACCCATTATAATATAACAAAGTATTAAACAAATCACTTACGGTATTTAATTAATACTATCTTAGTCCCCAGAAAAATAATTATCGCATACTTACAGCTTTAAAAAACGCGCAAATCAAAATTTTTTTTTTTTTTTTGTATGGGAGACTTCATCCTAGATGGCGCGACTATCTTTATAATGATAAATGTTTTACTGTAATATTTCCCGCTTAAAATTCAAATTCTACTAATTTATTTTAAAAAATAAAATTAATATTATCGTTAATTCAGTAGTGGAGCTTAGTTGTTCCTAAAAAATCTCACATCTGTTGATCAGAATGAAAAGAGGAAAACAATTAAATTCTTATAAAGTTAAATAATGAGATTCTTCGAAATTTAGTGTAACTCAGTATTAAACTGATTTATTTTCAGTGCGGCAATAAATTATTTTTATTAAAATAAATTACCATAATATGTCGTAAGTAATTTTTGTAAAGGACATGCTACGATCGCATATTAAATTTATATTAAAAAAAACTCATTAATTTCAGGTAGTTAATTGAACTGATTTTTATTTTTTGGTTTTTTATGTAACGCCATAGGAAAACCTTAATTTTTCTGTTATTACAGTGAATTTTGGTAAATGTAAGAAAATCAGTTAAATTATAGCGAAATATTTCAATGAAAAAATTATTTTTTTAAAATCAAAATCAAATTTGAGCTGAAAAAAAAAACGTTTATAACAAGAGTATTAAATAAATACATTTTAAATTAGCATACGGTACCGGTACTGTAATATATTTTTTTAAAAAAGTTGAAGAAATTTTTTAAAAAAGTTGAAGAAATTTTTTAAAAAATCCCCGAAATTGTACTCAGATTACTTTATTTCCTTATAAAATTAATAATCCAGATGTAGGCTTACAATTCACAAATCGAATTTAGGCTACATGTAATACATTTTTATCGTCTTCTTAATAGGCTTAATAATTATGCTAGTTGACATCATTATTGAGATGTCCAGCCTGGTGCTGCCATTTAATCGTAGTTTTACAATAATCTCAGTTTGTTAAATCGCCTGCTTACGATTAATGCCAATAAAAAATTAAATTAATGAAATTTAAGTAAACTAACTTAGTTACGTAGACGTGTGTACACACACACACATCTTATAAGCCTACTTTTTTAAAAAAATTATTTTGAATTTTAATCTTGCTCTGGAAAGAGATTTTACTAAGGTAATTAAATGTCATTTGAAAACATTTTCATTTCGTTTTTAACCTCAAATTTTTGTTACTACAAAAAACTAAAAATTCATGATTAAGTGGATAATCGCAATTTGAAAATGCGATGAGTCGTTGACTACGAAATAATAATTATTCGAAATGAATACTTTTCTTAACTGACTTTTAACCTTAGAAAATTTTTTAAATGTATGTATTGACTGAAAGTAGGCTTATTTCAGTTCTCTCCCAAAGGCTTTTACAGACACTGCACTGTATTACCAGAATTTACAAACAAATTAATTTGTTTATTACCGGTAGTCAAAAATCTAATACTGTATGTACCTCTAATAATCATGCTAACTAGAAATAAGAATCTAATTTTGTAAGCGAGCCAAAATAATTATTATCAACAGGATAATCAATAGATTTAAAACGACAAAAGATATCTAAATAAAACGTCAGTGAAAGCTTACAATGTCATTTATCTAAATTGAAACCAGAAATTCATCGAATGTTAATTTTCTGACCATAAAAAAATATAATAAAAATACATAATAGGGCCTTCTCATTCATTCACATCAATTTCTAAAATTGAGAATCAATAACAGCAATATTCATATTACTATTGTCCATCATATTAACAAAAATATTTTTTTTATCAACAAAAAAAAAAAAGAAAAAAAAAACCGTATTTGAATGCGGTTGTTGGAAAGCAGCGTAACGTTACTAAACGAAGCCATATCGTTGTATCGACGAAGCTTAAAAGCTATCGATTATTTCACTTGATATAATATTTCTATCCTCGTGCACAGCATGATGCGATGATACGGTAGAACACACAGTAGCTACACTACATGACATTGTACTGTATGTGAATTGCTATTTGAGAAGGAGTTAATCTCAGTTCTTCCAATTGCGTTACAGCGCCCTCTACATCTCTCCATGCATTTGTTTACTTTGATGCGAATAGCTACAACCAATAGCGAGAGGACTTTACATCTTCCATCATTACGTTCTTATTCGCACTTTGTTTTCCAACAAAGTCATAAATCATCCGATTAGGAAATAGAACGTATCAAAAAAAGTTTGCCTTAGAATTTACCGGGTTAAAAAAAACCTTTAAAAATCACATATTAAATTGACAAATTTCGAAAATATTATTGTTTTAAAATTAATTTTTAAAAAAGTTAATTACCGGTATCAGTTATTTAATTTTCGATTAATATTTTTGAAATTTAAATTAATTATGAATTCGTCGAGTAGTAACAGCGTGCAATACCACCACCATCATCACCACTCCAACGTGGTTCCACCGCCCCCTCCTCCAGGACAGGGAAGCATGCTGATGGGCCATCCGACCACGGAAAAAGGCGCGCGAAAGCCCAAATGCGCCCGCTGTCGCAATCACGGGATGATATCTTGGCTAAAAGGACACAAACGACATTGCCGGTTTAAAGATTGCGCCTGCATCAAATGTAATCTCATAGCCGAACGCCAACGAGTGATGGCGGCACAAGTGGCCCTAAAGCGGCAACAAGCGGCAGAAGACGCCATCGCCTTGGGCTTACGAGCGGTAGCCACTGGAACTAACTACGGCTACCTACCCCCTGGTCCTATATTCGGCTTGCAAGTCACCACTTGTAACCCCCAAAGCAACGGCGTTTCCAAACCTAACTCCGACAGTTCCAATAAAAAAGGCCAAGAAGCCCTTTTGCAATTCACTCTCGGGAAGGAAAGACCGGTCTCAAATGCATCTGGTAAGTAGCACGCAATAAATAAGGGTAGGGATAAAAAGGCTTATGGTTCAAAATATTTCGCGCAGATTTTCCTTTCAATATTGAAAAAAGTATTACAGTTTTTAAGACATATTTTAAGAAAACAGGATTAACTTTAATCCTCAATACCGTAACAATAGAAGCTGCTTAAAACCCTTCGCAAATTCAATTTCACAATAATTTAAATACCGAGTGTTGAAAAAAGATTGTTTTGAATTCTTTCGATACTTACTGTACTCTATTGCATGAATTTCTAAAGCATGAATAATTTAAAATTGATAATTATCAAATAATTTGTATCTCTTAATATTTTTAATAGCAAGGAATAGATAATTAAAGATTGGGTTTTAGTAAATACTTTTTAATTTTTTACCTAATTTTTGTCAAAAAATTTTTCCCTAATTTTCTTTATTTTTTTAAAATGTTAATCAATTTTTTTTAAATATTTGTCGGAATAATAATATTATTTTTTTTTAAAACTAAAGTTGAAATATATAATTATTTAATACAGTATTTTTATTTGAATGAGATTATGTCAAATATAAAAAATACATTATCGTTTTACCGATTATTATCAGTAAAGAAGAAACCTGCTTTTTAGGAAGCTAGCGAATAGAAAATTCGGATGAAAAATGGTGACCAAAAGATTGCAGAAAAACGTTCATAATAATGCATAATTATTTCATAAATAGTTTCGTAATAATAAATAAACCAATTTTTTACTCACGAAAGGGTTTAAAAAGTCCCAAATATTAGTCAAATTACTGGTTGTAACTTGTAACAGTTCTAGTCATAGTTTTTCCCAAAAAAGAAACCAATCCATAGAATAATTTTTTTTTTTAAATTTATAATTTTATTTCATGTATGCACTTACAAAAATACAAGCGAATTTATAGCAACATCGAAAATAAGAAGATGCAGAGAAGAATCTAGTAGTAATTAAGAAAAAATGTAAAATTGAAACTTTAATATTAGAAAAAAGTTTAATACAAAAGCCAACACATCATGACTCATAAAACCCAAAGGATACAAAGAGTAAAATATCACCCAGTAGCTTATGATATTTTATTGGTTCAACCCATAAAAATGTTTACAGTTTTTTAGACATTTTAAAAGTGGAACTAAAATGTATAAACTGTAAATACAGTATTAAATTTTCTATACTTCTGTACACATAGGAGAACCTTGACGTGACAAGATTTTTATTACAGTATATTATTTCTCGTTAAAATGAACATTTTAAGTCATTACTTTAAACTTTTTAAAGAAAGAGCTAATACAGTAATATACTGTATTTTAAATTAAATATAGCATAGTCTTTATTTGGAATTGCTTACATTGTCCATACCTTCTAGCTTAGTGTTTTTTAATCAATTTTTAATACTGTACTGTGATTTTCAATCGGTTTCTCGTCAAAAAAACTAGGAAAATTCAGTCAAAAATTCAACTTTAATGTCTGTAAAAGCCTAGTTTTAAAATAACGTATGTAATTTCCCATGATCAAAATACATGAATTTCTTTTTCTTACGGTACCGGTACTTTAATAAATTTGACAAAGTCATATCTAAAACTGTGCATGGTAAAAAACGTGAAAATTCAACAAACAAACAAATAAATTCCTCTTAAAATAAAGATTTAATAATGTATTATCTTGTTAGCAAAGTTTTTTTTACGTTTAATTTCAAGCAATTTTTGCTCTAATATTTGCAATTGCTTACGTTAAGTAGTGAAACAAGATTATCTAAAATACATTTGTACTATCCAACAAATCTTAATTAAAATAAACTTAATAATGTTTATAGCGGAAGTGACATCAGATGCTGATGAGGATGAAGAAAGATGCGGGGAAGGAACCACCTCGCCATCTCAGATGGAAAAAGACAAAAGGAGAGACGACCGACTTCCGGCCTCATCCCATCAACCGCACGGCGAGAATTCGGGCCCAATGGTCGAGCAACCTCGGCTGATTAGTTCGCACCTCCATCCTGTCCATTTCCAACCCGCCAACGCAATTTTCAGCCGAAATTTAAACCGCCCTCTCATTTCGGGTATCGATTGCATCGGAAACTCGAGTTCTCTATTTCTCCCCGTCTCCACGAATTCCTCGTTAACCGGACTGCAGTTGAGCGGCGGCGGAAGTCTGTATTCCACTTCTTCCGCTTCCACGGCGGCCACGTCCGGCGAACGAGTAATAACTCAAGTGGACATCCTGCAGCGCATTTTCCCCGCGCACAAACCTCGTTTCTTAGAAATGGTCCTAAACACTTGCCACGGGGACCCGGTGAAAGCCATCGAACAGCTAATCGTGACGTCGGAAGGAGCGGCTTTTAACAACATTTCCGCGCGAAACGGCCTGCATTTTCAAGTCAATTCCAATTCGGGACAAGACATTCTGACGGCTAACGCGTTTCTAAGCGGCTATTTTAATCGACCTACTCTTCGACCGCCGCAAAATTCTCCAAAATTAACCCTGGGCGGTGGCGTTCAATCGGCGTTTACTCCGTTATCCCATCATCAACACGCTCAACTGTTTGTCCACCCTTATTCGAGCAGCATCGTGGCTCCTCCAACCCCTCCCGCGGCTCACCAAACCATCCCTTTCACCGGCAGAACCAATTCCGCTTCACCCAACTCTTATAACCTATTCCCTTCCTGTTCCACTACTAAGATGGTTCTCAATCCCGAAAGTCACAACACTTGGTGCAACTTTGCCCCCGCTCGTCATCCACTTCCGCCACCTACTTCCACACCTCCGTCTTCGCCACTTCCTTTGGTGGTCGCGGCGTACTCGCCATTCGGGAACAAAATTGTTTCGACCGACGACCATACGACGAATGATGACGTGGCTCGGAGTTCCACGCCATGCAACGGAGACTCGAATTGTAAAGAATGTTCCCGAAGAAATTCTCAACACGAACCGGAAGAGGCAATAATGACGTTTAAAGGCGTGACGTCAACGACATCGAGCGTGGGTTCGTCGTCGGTGGATGACAACGGCGAGAGAGAAGAAGACATTTTGAGCGTGGGTGAGCCGCTAAGTCCGAAACCGGACATTGACGACAGCAAATAGTGAGCTCAAAATGTGAATACAGTAATAAGCTACAGTAATTTTGGGGCACTTACGGCTAAACCTTTGCATGCAGTTTTTAGATAAAAAAAATTAGTCTATGTTTAAAGCTAAACCAAGATCTATCTATACCCTTTGTAAAAGGAATCGAATTAAAAAGGAAACTTTAAAAATAAAATTAAATACATTTCTGGTGACAATCATATTAATTTAATATTTAAATAAAAATGGATTTATTTTTTGTCGACATTTTAAGATAATATTTAAAACGGTATTTAACAATTTTTTTTTAAAAAAAAAATGCCATTATTTTTTCATTAAAATTTGTTAAAGAGTATAGTAAACAATAGATTTGTTTTAATTTAAGCACAAAAAAAATTTTAATTTACACACAAAAAGTTTTTAAAATTTAATTACACTTAATTAAAGCTTTATATTTTCCATTTTTACGAATATCATAATCATAACATAATTATTTGAAAGAATCAGCATATTATGGATTTTTTTTTTTTTTTGCAAAATTAATAGCTTTGATTTTGCTTATTTAAAGTAGTCGTATTTAATGCCTGAATAGGACAAAACTTGCATTATCATATTAACAACCTGGCGAATATGTTAGAAAATCTAAAGTTTTACTTCAAATTCAACATAACGCATAAATAACATTATTCAATTTCTAATTGATTATTTTATTTTTGTGAAAACTGCCAAAAAAAAAGAAGAAAAAAAACAAAACACGCACTGTATTAAAAATATATTTGAAGATGATACGAGTACATGTTGTTATTGTAAACAATTGTTGTATTTAACATTGTTCAAATACAAAGTTTTCCCTCAAACATAGAAGAGCGCACAAAGATTTCAAGTGGGCTTTTTCAAATGTATACTTTGTGAAGTTCTTTGGCTCTATCAAAGTTTTTTTTTTTTTTTTTGAAAATGTTTTGTAATGAATTTCAAGAAAAGAAAAAAAAAAAGCCGACAAAAACTTCTTTTTTAACTTCCTCTCTCACTCTCTTAACTCTCACTCTTAAAATAACCAATTTGATATTTGCTATTCAATCTGTAAAAATAAAAGGTGAATCGCTTTCATCTTCGGAAAAATACTGAGTGTTTGTACATCTCTTATTTATTTATGTATTTTCTGTTAATTAACTACTTTTATTTGGTTACCGTACTTTGAAAATAAGGCACCGAATCTTTTTATCGCTATTTATTTATTTATTTTTTTCGTGTTTAATTTAATGTTAACCTAAGCGATGCGCATCTCTCGCTAGTTCAATTTACCACTTGAACACGTACGTTTAAGTTCTTTAGAAAATTTAATGATGTATCGTACAAATTGTTTCTTAATATTTTAAATATAAATAATGCGTAGCAATCAAGCAGTGTATGTCGTATTTACAATGTCCACGTTTACGTTTAAAAGTGAATAAAATAAAACTGATAACCAAAATTAAAATAACTCTCAATTTGTCAATTTTTTAACAAGGGAAAAACAAGCTAGCATAATTTTACATCATTTTTTATTAGTAGTCATATTAAATTTGAATAATTATTAAAATAAAGTACGAGTATTAAAAAAACTACAGTGTATTTAATTACCATTGCTAAATAAATAAATATGAATTATTTTAAATACTAGTATTTTTTAAAAAAAATCTACGCATAAACACATTATAAACTTATCAAGTTTAATTAAATAAATTATTAAATTTACTATTACGTAATTACAGTACTAATATGTAAAATCAGTTAACAAACAATAGTTTATTAGGTTTTAAAATTCAAATTTACCAGTGATTTTCAGAAAGTTTAAATACAAATGTAATACACTGATTAATATTATATCTGTCAGAAATAACGTTTCATTTTTAACTTTTTTTTTTTGTATCTATTTTTTTCATCTTAAAATATAATTATTTTTTTTTTTTGATTATTTCAAGTGTTAGTAGCAGGTCATAAATTAGAGTTCTTAAACGATATTTAAAAAATAAAAACTGCACGATAGAACTGTTATGAATTTCACCGCATAACTTGCCAAAAATTCTATTACTGACAAGTCACATAGTTTATGTAATAATTTGGAAACGAAACTAACATGGCCAATAAAAGCTTAGTGTTGCTTAGTTCTAATGATGATGAGCTTCAGCTGTTTATATATTTGCTTTTTTCGCCCCCTTTTTTCTCTCTCTCTCTCTTTCCACTATCTGCACAAAATAGAGAGAATGTAGTTTAATTCAAAAGTTGCTCAAGTTTAAGTCGACCAACATTACTATTGGCATATAGACAAAATTTGCTTAAAGTTTGTTTTTCCTCCTTCTCCATTTTGTATTTTCTTAAAAAGCGCCACTGTGTGGGTGGCCTTGTTTGGTCTGTTCCGGAGTTCAAATAAAGTCAGCCAAACTTCAAACTTGTCCTTCTCAGAACATTTGCCGTTTTCATCTGAACCATCTTCATCAACATTGTATATTTTTCTCTTCTTTTTACTTTTTTTTTTTTTTTTTGTATTTTCCTTTTAAATTTGAAACCTGAATGACTCGACCCCGATGTAATAGGGGGTTTTAAAGATTTTAAAAGCGCCCTCATGTGGTGCTTGATGTGACAACTCAATGCAAACATTTCACCGTCTCCATTTGGTTTTAAAATGTATATTTTACGCATTTACTCCTTTCCGCGCGCATGCGCCTTCCGCTGCGGGCTGCATATGTTGCTTATATGTGTTTTATTTTTGTATATTTGTAATGTATATTTGTGCTACCTCAACCATTTTTATAGATTCCCGTTCTTCATCTCCAACTATACAAAAGAGATGAAGAAGAGAGAATTTATCGGATGATCGTACACGTCATAACAAAGCAGCATCTGGATGTCACGAGCGCCACTTCCGCTTGCACAAATGATTATAATCCAATTCGTAAAACAATACAGTATATTAAACTTTAAAATATTGCGCGCTAAAAAGATTCTTAAGCAAATAAATAACGTTTCCAAAAATAATGACGTAACTGCTTAAGTTTAACAAAATCTATTCGAGATTATTGTAGGGTAAATAAGAGAGGATAAAAATAAAAGAACCACATTTTATATTGACGAGATTAAACCTAATAAAAAAAAAGCCTAAAAGAGGTGTAAAAAGGCCTTTGATATAGGATGAACAAAGAAAAAGCCCTAACTTATGGAGAAGGTGAAACCAGACGGAGAGAAAAAAAAATAGTCTACTAAAGAGTTATCAAAACAATTTCTATTTCTTTTTTGTCGTGAATAAATCTAATTTGCTAGTACGCGCTGTTTATGTTGTATTTTAAGCGCGACTTATCGACTTGCAATCAAAATAGCCTTTGGCATAAGAGTTGTAGAACTACAACTAAAACACCCAACAAAGTCACAACAATTCAATTACACACGTTGAAAAAATAATATTATTCATCCGTGTTGAATATATAGGTAACTGTTTATTATTTTTGATAAAAAGTTATTATTCTCCATTTTCCATTGCTATTATTATGCTCAATTTAAAACATAAAATACGCTTGCGATTTTCATTCGAAAATTAACTCGCCGAATAATTTTAGCATTTTTCAATTTTTCGTTAAAGTAATTACGAAGGTAGTTTTGATAATACAAATAAAAACGTATACCTAATAATACATGTGACCTCAACAGATGCACGCGGAGTGAAGAGCCCCACTCATTTAACATTCATGAATCACCACCCAAGTGCTCAAATATTGTCATTTACAAACACAGTACACATCATTACTTTTTCTTTCTCCCCAGCCCTTGTTATGTCCCTCATCACTCTCTTTCTTTTATATTTCAGATATAGAATCGAGTTAATTTGAGCAAATGTCATAAGCGTTTACACTATTAAATCCATCATCCACGCTGAAAGACTGATGGAAGCACTCGATTGCCGGATACAATGTCCGCGGAAAGAAATTTCACATAATCATAACTAAGAGTAAAATTACGCTTGTTCATAAGTTAACAATTATAGAGAAAAGCTTATTTTTATAATCAATTAAATTTTACTTTTTAAAAATTAATTTAATAGTACCGTAACCATTTCTTCCCTTAAAATTTCAAAATAAGCGATTCAAGGTACATGTACCGAAAAAAATTCGCACTATAAGCGGGATCGCACTATATCCGGGAAATGCTAAAATTGTAATTTTAAGTATTTTTTTAGTTAAATGAAACATTTATTCGAAAATATTTTTTTTATCCAATTTTTTTTAGTTTTTCATTACAGGCATACACGCACATGAACTGTACTTTAATTGACACGAAAAAACTGCCCAGAAAGTTCACAATTTTTAAAATTCCTATATTTTAAATAATTTTTTTTTCTTAAATTTTTTTTTTTAGTGGAGCGCACTATAAGCGGGCTTATTATACAGATTTTTAGTCTCTGGGGACCTAAATATGGAAACACTATACGCTGGTTGGCACTATAAGCGGGCGCACTTTAAGCGGTTGTTTTTAACACATGCTCCAATGGCGTTGTCCAAGGGACCGGACAAAAATCGCACTATAGGCGGGATCGCACTATAAGCGGGTTTCACTGTATTAATAGTGTTCAATTCTGTCTCTAAAAAACAGTAAAATTATTATAGCAAACTTTTTATTCTATTAAATATATTTATTTTGTAATTTGTTTATTAATTTAAATTAAGCTTAATACAGTAAAGTGTTATTAAAATTTGTGCCGGAAATGGTTTTATTATTTGATAAACAGTCGCGCGCATAAAAAAAAAAGCTGTGCAAACATAAAAACCGATTCAAAACTGTTATTGCAAAAATAATAATGCGGCAAATTACTTCTCATTATTTTATTAGAACTAGTCGAATGCAATCTCTCTTTACCGTAAATGCGTCGATTAAAACATGCGTTCAAACCCGATAAAACGATGTGGCATTTTCTTGGATAAACCCATATAACAATATCCATCCCTAACGAGCAGAAATGGTACAAAATTCCACACTTCACAAAGTATCCCATGTCTATGGTTCTAATATAAAGATCATATCCCCTGCGTTCGTTTCACCCTGGCGCCATTCCATTTAAATAGTAAAGAGAGCAATAAACGTCAAGATGAGTTTGTTAATTCTAAGCTCATCCGATACCACAAATTGTGTGGTAGTAGAGAAGGAGGAGGAAAAAATCAGCAGAAGAAACAAAAACAGATAAAACTTTTATTGTTTATTTAGTAACAAGAACCACAGTTCGCTTATTTGTATGTGGTCTCTCAATTTATTTGGTTTTAGGGATATTTATACATATATATTCGACGTATATGAAGAGAATGAAGTGGTTGAAGTGAATGTGTGTTGGATGCAAGGCGAGCAGATGGAGAACACCAAATGAACATATTGAAATGATGGGAAGGGGAAATCGCATCCAAAACACTCAATTTGGGTGGTCCAAAACTTTTGAAATCTAAGTCTACAATCGAAATTTTTAACAGAAAACATCGTTTCCATTCTTATTCGAGTACTTAACGAGCGTTTTCAAAAACACCTCTTGATTAGTTCGATATTTTTCAAGTTACTATAAAACACATAACACAATTTCGGCCTATAAAAAATAAAATAAAATGAAAGAAAAAAAAAAGTAATTCGATCAATTGAAATACAGTATTTTGATAAAGTTTTTAACACACCGTAAAAATACTAAAACAATAATAATATCGCTTTGACTGCAATTTTTCAAAGTAAACAAAATAAACGAAAATACAAAAAGCGGGTTTTTATTAACGGTTTTTTTTTCTTCCCTCCATATCATAGCTTTTTTTTCTCGTTTCGTTTTAACCGGAGGCAAATAACAAATTAAATAAAGGAGTGTACTGTGTTATAGTCACACAGTAGGTCTGTGATTAAATTTTGCGGCACGGAGTTATCAACGAATATTTTTTTAACATTACGAATTCAGAACACGATTTTACTTTTCTCCGAGTAATTCTCAAAATTTGATGTAACACGTCGTCTTTCAATACCATCTACTGTATTCTTACTAAAAACAAAACAAAAAAAAAGTGTAGATTGAATATAAAAAGTGGAAGTGAAACTCTCTGTTTACTAAAGTTCCAACGAAAAAGATAGAAAAAAAAAAAAAAAAAACAACGCAAAGAAAATGCCAAAAGGGACCTTCTGGATTCAATATGGCACACTAGAGAATTTAAAAAGTTTACTTTATCAACACTTTCCTTTCACAGTTTCACTACCAAAATATAACAATAAAAAAAAAAATCTTACAAAAAATCGAGATACACAACACAATTATTATTATAAGAACAGAAAACGCAGAGTCTTTCGCAAATTAGAAATTTGCTCGACTTTAGAAATTAGATAAAACGGCAGGAAGCAGTAGATAATCAGCGGATATTAGTGCACAATTTTCAAAAGGCTTCTTAAATTTTTTGTTTATTTTAGTTCCTTACTTTTTTCGTTAAATTATAAAATTTTGTAGGAAAGTGACGTAGTTAGCGAAGCAGTATCAGTGCTGATAGCCAAAGCCGCAACCTAGAAAGTACAACAATATTATGTCAATAGGTTACTTCAATCTATGCTTCAATAGACTCTGGAGCTTACAGGGTGTCACAAAGAAAGTGGACCCCTCTCCCCTAGTGAACTCTTGTGCAATTTGATCGAATTATATTTTTTGGCGAATTTGAACCTGTAAAATGTCCTTACTTACTAACTCAATCTTTGACGTCACCATTTCATTAACTTCCAATCGGTATGTTTTTATTATAACTTTATAATTCTTTTTAAAGTTTTTACATTTTTTTACAATGACAAGATTACACAAGAGGGTTCCACTTTTTCTGCGCCACCCTGTATATACAAAGTAAAATATTTTTAAAAAAAGTTTGAAATACATGAGTAGGAAAGACTGAAAGTGTCACTCACAATTTAATACAGTACCGGTACATGTACTGCATTTAATTTTCTGGTAAGGTCAAATCAAAAAAGGTATAGTCATAATGGCATGCTATAGCCTACTGCATTAAAATACTGTAAGCCTACCATATTTATTCGAATCTATTAGGGCTTCCTTTTTTCACCGTTTTAAGATATCTCGATCGATTATCGAGATACGTACGTGCCTTACAATAACTTTTTTTTTTTAACTTCGAAAGTTAAGGTGGCCAGTCCGTACTGTGGGCCTTAGAATCGAAAAAATAGGGTAATAATTTTCATTAAAATTTGAGGGAAATGCAGCGTTCTAATCAATCCTGACCCTATTTGAATGTTTATTAAACTACGGTATTATAGAAACAAAATAACTTAAGTAGATAAATTACCTGTCTTTTTGTATAAATACTGTAACAAAATTCCATTGAAAAAACTTAAAAAAATCGCAATACAAATACAGTACTAGTTGCTATAGTAACTATACTATATAATTATAATCCTTCTATCTATAATCCTGTCCTATGCCGGAGTCAAGCCAGACTCGTTCGGCACGGTTCGGGTCACCCTGACACCGGTATCATCAGATGATACCAGATTCTGGTAGGCCTACAGCATCACCAAGATGGTATCACCATGGTTACTGTAGCACGTTGGAACGTCATAATTGAAGCATGTTCAAGCTTGTTGCTTCATGACGTCATAAGCAGACGCTGTTTTGGCGCCAAATGTAATGGAAAGTGCGCAGCTTGTTGTTCAAACTGAATAGAGCGTGTTTAAAGTTTAAATTTGCTTGTGCATTATTATTTAAAACTCGTGAGTAGAACAATATTTAACTAGTTTTTCGAAAAGAAAGGTAAGATGTCACTAAGCTCGGAAGAGTGGGAAGAAGACGAATTGTTTCAAACCATTGACATTGATAAAATTGTTGATCAATATGAGAAACAACGAAATGCAACGACGACGGTTGCTAAAGGTAAAAATCTTATTATAAATATTTATGCGCCGGCATTTTTATTTAAATAATCATTTTGTTAAATATGGGTACAGGTAAACGTAGTGCCAAGAGAACTAGATCGGCTAAGAGCACTGTTGATGCAACCAAAACGCGGGGGAAAACTCCCAAGGTTTATGGTAGGTATTTTAATTCAGCGTTAACGATTATTATAATTGGCGAGTAATTTGTATTATTAGGACGAGCTTCTAAAAAGCAACGTAGTCAGATGCCGTTGTTTCGATTGCGCTATGGAAGGATTTGGGTAACGCACGTAACTGCACAACATTGGTGCGAGCAGCAGTTGGTATTTAATCTCGAGCCTCCTAAAGAAGTACTGACGGGCCAAATAGTCGTGGTAGAGGCTCCTCAAGTAGCTGTGGGAAAGGGTATTCATTTAGAAAGAGGTAAAATAACTTTATTGCACTCTTGATTTCTCGTTGAAACATTCTTTTTCATTAATAGAACTGGAAGTTGAAAAACGTGTGAACGTAACTATAACTTCCAAAGAAGATGACTTTGCGGTGAAAGTAGTGAATTTGACGGAGGCAGTCTATCAGTTGATTACTAACGGTTCAGTACTTCGACGTGAAATTCCCATGTTTGGAGCTCCGTACGGTCTTGGTATTTTATTATTGGGACGATAGACGAAATTCGCATTTCAGATCCTCCCAGTTTAAATTTGGAGATAGTGGAGTTTAAAACGCGGATGACTAAAGATCTACCTAAAAAATCACAAATAGATTCTAACAGGCTGCAGGTGATGCTGTATAAAAGAATGTTTGACGAAATGATAATGGGGAAATTAACCAAAGAGCAGATCGCAGAATCTATGAAGTTAAATTTAAAGAAACTTTTAGGCAAAAGTGTTATAAAAGCCGTTAAAGATAAATCAGTTTTAACACTGGATCACCTTCTAGATAAATTATTTAACTTGATGAAGTCGGTGCCTTTTATTTCGAAATTATCAATGGAATATGCTTACCAAAGAGATAAGTCTTTGATTGGAGTGGTTGAAGCGGAATATATGGACGACTGGTTGAAGGAAAAGTTGGAATATTATTCTCAATATTGGTTGGGCAAAAGAAGCCCCGCTGGTGTTGACATTGAGGACTTATGGAAATGCAACACTTGTCATTACCAAGATGTATGCCAATGGAGGACCAGTTTATTTAAACAGTTGGAAAGTGAACGAGGGCCTAATGATCCAAAAAGCAAAATTGCACCACCACCGGTAGTTAATAACGAGAAACAAGAATTACCTATAACTATAATTGACATTGAACCGGTTTATTCTCAAAATGATGTTATTATTGTAAATAATGTAGGTCAGCATGAGGCATCAATAACTACAAGTGACGTAACTGAAATTGTTTATCCTAATAATGAAATTATTATTGCAACTGACCTGGAATCAAGTATTGAATTATATTAAATTTTGTTTCAGATTACTGTTCGCCGTAAAAATGTTTAGTTTTATCTTTTATATATTCTTTTTTAAAAGTGAACTTGTAATTTAAATTTTTTTTTTATGAATACGATTTGATTTTTACGATGTTTTTTTGCGCACGGTAAATCAAGTAATAAGTAAGATTTGAAATAAATTTGTTTACTTTAATTTTGCAAGTGTTTTGTGCGCTTTCAGTACTTTTTTAAGAAAGTTTTTATCAGTTTGTTCAACCCCTTGGTTCAACTTTTTATTTGAAAAATATGTGTGTGTCAATGTAAGAATATTTCTAATAATTTTGTTTAATATTCAAAACTTTTATTACTGTATTTATTTATTACTTCTTCACAGTTAAACAATTACGAATCAATTCGAAATTTAATTTAATATTTCATTTCATTGAGTCTTTTAATCGGACCTGTAGGCTATACGATAATCGATTACGCCGATGTTTTGACATATTTATGCAAAATGGCGGCTCTGTTAGGACGTTTGATTGCTCCTGTGAGTATCATTTTTTGCATAATATAACTTAATTATAAATAACAGAAAATTATTAACATTAATTTAGACTGCTCGTTCACTTCGAGGTTTAATTGGTTCCACATCAATCAATTCTGCTTTATGGAAAAATAATTATTGCTGTACAGGTAATATTTTAGAATGTCATGAGAATTTTTGAGTATCATTATTTTTACAAAGCCGGCTGATATTCATTTATAAAATATAGTACTGTATAATATACTGTAGTTATGATTTTTTGTTATAATATAGGCTAGTGTTAATTTCTTTTATATTATAATAAAAGATGTTATTTTTTATAGTAGCATAGTGTAATAATTACAGTAGACTACTGTAGATGAAAGGTCACTTTCATTACCAAGGTCGTTTAATAACTAGAAAACAATTTTTTTTCAGGGCATATTGTGTTACCTAAAGTACAGCAAAATGCTCCTGAATTTAAAGGCATGGCTGTAATTAATAACCAATTTAAGGAAATTAAGCTGTCAGATTATAAAGGGAAATATGTCGTACTATTCTTTTACCCTTTGGATTTGTAAGAAAATGAATTTTAAGAGAATTTTTGCATTGAGATCACTTTTTCTAATATTGCATGTTTTTTAAATTCTTAACAGCACATTTGTTTGTCCAACTGAAATAATTGCTTTTAGTGAGCGAGCTAATGAATTTAAAGCATTAAATACTGAAGTTATCGGAGTATCCACTGATTCTCATTTTAGTCATTTGGCTTGGATCAATACCCCAAGAAAGGTATTTCAAAATTGGCTCAAGTTAAGACAAAAATCTCTTAATTTGGTAATTTTTTAAACATTACAGCAAGGTGGTTTGGGTGAGATGAAAATACCTCTTCTATCGGATTTTACTAAAACTATCTCTGCAAATTATGGAATACTTATTGAAGCTGCTGGTTTAGCTTTGAGGTTTTAATTGTTTTTATACAGCAATTATTGAAGAAAAAATTAACGTTTATTTTTCTCGTTTAGAGGTTTATTTCTAATTGATCCAAAAGGTGTTTTGCGCCACATGAGTGTCAATGACTTGCCAGTTGGAAGATCAGTGGACGAAACTTTACGACTTGTTCAAGCTTTTCAGTTTGTCGAAAAGAACGGAGAAGGTAGAATTTCGCTTTAAATTTTAATGTAAAGTTAATTATAATATTATTATGGCATTTAAATACTAGTATGCCCCGCCGGTTGGAAACCTGATTCACCGACAATTAAACCAGACCCAGTGAAATCTCGAGAATATTTTGAAAAAGTTAATAAGAACTAGCGTTATCTTCGTAAAAAATCTGTAATAATAATTATTAGAAGCGTCAAGTAATTTAAAAAGAATAGTTACTGGTGCACTTTTATGTTACAAATCTTTATGAACTGATATTAAACACGCCCAAAATTATTAGAATATTCGTACTTCGAATGAGAATAATTATTATGAAACAGTATTACGCAATAAATTAAACTAAAATTAAAAAGAAGTCTTCTAATTCATTTGGGACAGTTTTTTGTAAATAAAAACAAGAATTTCAATCATTTTGCTGTTTTTATTGCTATTTGTCACAATAATTCAGTTTTTTTGAACATTAATTTTCATTTGAAAAATAGCCAACAAATTTAATTATTTTTTCTTCATAAAATACGCACGTTTCACTTTTTTAAGTAAAACATTAAACTTACGATAGTATTTTTCGATTTACTGCAAACCACTTTGTTTGCAAGCAATAGTAAATAACCTTTTTCTCTCTTATAACATTTCTTACAACTTAGGAAAAAGGGGGAAAAAACATTAAAACACCTCTCATCGCACGTCAAATCATTGTTTTTGAAATTCGAGGTATAGCTTGATTTGATATTTTGGCATAATGCTTTAATAACCTAACTAAACATTTGAGCTGTTCCACTTCCATCGTCTTCTTCTCTAAATAACGATGGAACCTTTCGACTTTCCGTTTCTCATCTTTCGTTAGCACCTTCCGATGACTTTCACCAGGAACTGATTCCAGTGCTGGCGTCTCATTCGAGTTACAATTTTGACCTGAGACTTGTGAAGACGATTCTTTATTTCCTCCCTCTAAATTCGCATCACTTAATTCTTGAGCAAATGTAAACGAATTCTCTTCGCAATCGAGTTGAGGTATACTTTTTGATAACGATTCCGTTGATTGGCATAAACTTGTGTTGGGCGAAACAGATTTCGACTTTCTTTTTTTCTTCGAGACGTTTTTCGTGCGCTTTTTAACAACCCGTGGAGCCGAGTCACTAGAAATTTCAGAACTTACAGGCATGCTCGTTAATTCAATTTCATCGTTGTTTATATTGTGACAATTTTTTGATGTTTCGTTAAAAGGAGTATTGAGGAAGTCGTCGTTTTCTATGTCTTCAGTTTCACCAAACGATAATTTCGTCTGTTCAACTATTTCAGAACTTATCGGTGGTAAGGGTAAAAGATGTGGGCATCCCAATTCTGTCATTATTTTGTTAATATCATTTACTTTTTCCACTTCGGTTAACCCGATCGAGGGGGTCATTTCACAGAATTCGATAAGTAATCCGGCCAATTCTTTCATTCGAGATACCACTTGAACGTGCTCGTCCAATTTTGCATTCCTCGTGATTTGCTGGCTGGCGACTAAAGTAGTATAAGCGTCTAAATGATCGGTTACCGAGTTAAGGTCGTCCAAAGACAAAGTAAGACACTGTTTAGCCGCTACCCATTGTCCTCGCACAGAAGTGACAACTTCTTCGTTCTCACAAACTTTATTTTCCATTTCTAACAAAATTCATGTAAAATTAAATAATTTTAATATCTAGTTGAAAAACTAACTTACCTCAACTCCTGTAAAAGCTTCTGTAGACTACTGCAGAAAAAAAATATTTTTGGAACTTGGCTAAATTTAACTTACAGTAAATTTACATTCAAAATAACCCTGGATTTTTCAATTTCAAATTCTGTCCTTGAAGGTCACCGCTAGAGTACGACTTTCCCTTATTTTTACGTCACTTGAGAATAATGGAGAAAGCAAGATGTAAAATCCTACATTCTGAATATTTGCCATTTTGTTTATTAAATAATTCAAGCTTAAAAATTGTGTTTTATTTGAAAATATTTTTTCATTTAAATTATAAAAATGTTCTATACTAACTTGTCATTTTTAAAATAAATTAAATAGCTAAGATTTAATTAAAACATATTAAAAAATTATTTTACTTTCTATAATTGTTATACAACAAAATGGCCGATTAGATGAGTCTGGGTTAATATTTTTTTGAGGTTTGGCGCTTCATTCACTCCCAAACGTCGATTTGATCAGCTGTGACTAATATGTTGACTTTTACGTTATAAATATTTATATTAAGTATAAAGACTATAATACCTTTTAAAACAAGCGTTAGACGTTTGTGAAGTATATATAATAAGGTAAAAAAATTAATATCAATATTATATGTTTGAAATAATTTAGAAATTAGCGGTTTTATTGCGTTTGTTATGTACGTGTTATCCAAATAATTACTACATGCACTTTTTTTACGTTTAATACACGCGAGTATATATTTATAAACTAAATGAAAGTTTGATTTTACTTTTTAGTGGGATTTACAAAATATAAATGCATATATTTGAGCGTGTCGACGATTCCTTAAGTCACCGCTATTTTGTTGAATCAAGGAGGGTTGAATTAAGTGGATGGAAGAATTGCCGCTAATAAGTGCATCAGACTACGACGACAACTTTGAAATGGGGGAATTAGGAGAAAACGATTATTTATTACGAAATACTTCTAGATCTGGTTGTTGTGGCTGCCGAAAATTATTTTGCTGTTTTTGCTACTGTGTTAGGGACATTTTTAGAAGGTATGAACATTGATTTCTGTGTTTTAAATGCTTTCTTTAATTTGAAATAACATTTCTTGATTTTTAGATTATGCGCTGAAAAGGAGCACAGATCTAGAGATATTTACATTGGCCAACCAAACTTGGAAAAATTTCCTGCAAATGTCATTAAAAATCAAAAATACAATTTTTTTACTTTCCTTCCTTTAGTAAGAGAGAAGTCACTGATTTTGTGTAGGCCTACAGTCTTTTAATATTTTATTGTTTTTTGACAGGTGTTATTTAATCAATTCAAGTTTTTCTTAAATCTTTATTTTCTTATAATGGCTGTGTCGCAGTTTATCCCCGAAATTAGGATTGGTTATTTGTATACTTATTGGGGGCCATTAGTAAGATTTATTATTGACTTGTTTATATTATAGTAATTACATTTTATTTATTTTTAATATGTTGACATTTTATAGTGTTTTGTACTTTTTGTTACTATTTGTCGAGAAGCTGTCGATGATATCAGGCGACACAGAAGAGACGTTGAAGTTAACTCTCAGAGATATCGTAAACTTTCAAAACGGGGTCCTATCTCCACGCCAAGTTCTAAAATAAAAGTTGGAGATCTTATAATTGTGGAAAAAGTAAATATTTTACTTTTTGTTACTAATGCTGGTAAATTTTTAAATGCATTTATTAAAAGGATCAACGTGTTCCAGCGGATATGGTTCTCCTTAGAACATCTGAAAGCAGCGGTTCCTGTTTTATTAGAACCGATCAAATGGATGGTGAAACAGATTGGAAATTAAGATTAGCTGTCGAGGTTTCGCAGAAGTTAGATGCGGATGATGTTAGTATTAAAGTCTTTTATGATTAATAAGTTAATGACTTGAAAAATACTGTACTTAATTTTAGGAATTGTTAAACCTGAATGCTTTGATATTTGCTGAAAAACCGCAAAAGAATATACACAATTTTATAGGAACATTTAAACAGGTTTATTTTTGATAAACATTTTAATAGATCTAAATGTAATTAATAAATCTGATCAATTTAGCGCGACGGCGTACAAGTGGAAAAACCGTTAAGTATTGAAAATACTTTGTGGGCTAATACAGTTCTTGCTTCTGGAACAGCAATTGGAATTGTTATTTATACTGGTCGAGAAACCAGAAGTGTTATGAATAATTCACAACCAAGAAGCAAAGTAATGATTTAATTTAAAATGATTACTGTATGTTTGTAATTTCTAAATGATTTTTTAGATCGGTCTGTTGGACATGGAAATTAATCAGTTAACCAAAGTGCTATTTTTTGCTGTGATTGCTTTATCATTTGTAATGCTGATTTTAAAAGTAAACTTCAAAAATTTGATATAAAGTAATCGATTTAAAAATTTTAAAAGCTAAATTTTTCTTCAGGGATTCCAGGGTCAGTGGTATCGATATTTATTTCGTTTTATATTGCTGTTTTCTTACATAATTCCGATAAGGTATTATCTATTAAAGATGTATTTTTAATGTTTTAGATTATTAAATGTTTTTTATTAGTTTGCGAGTAAATTTGGATATGGGAAAAGCAGCTTATTCTTGGATGATCCAAAAAGATAAAGAAATACCAAATACAGTTGTTCGCAGTACAACCATTCCTGAAGAACTCGGTCGTATTGTTTATTTGTTATCGGACAAAACAGGAACTCTAACTCAGAATGAAATGGTTTTTAAACGTTTGCATTTGGGAACGGTGTCTTTCAGTTCCGAAACATTTGACGAGGTACTAATGTAGACGATTTTATTTGTTAATGTTAGTTTAGGTATAACTATTTAATTAATTTAGATCGCCGCTCATTTGAAAACTGCATATGGGCAAACTACGATGTCTGGCCAAGCTAGTAGAATTAGAAGAACTATCATCACTCGCGTTCAAGAATCTGTACGTGCGTTAGCGTTGTGCCATAACGTTACTCCAGTTTATGATGGCATTCCTGAAGAAATTGAAAACGATGCTGAAGCGGACCAAATGAATCATGCAAATTTTACTTATCAAGCTTCCAGTCCTGATGAAGTATTAAAATTTCCTACGGATAGTCATCAATTTCTATTACATTATTTTTTTAATAGGTGGCATTGGTCTCTTGGACTGAAAGTGTTGGGTTAACTTTAGTTAAACGAGATTTAGACAGCATGCAATTACGAACACCACAAGGAGTTGTTCTTAGTTATTCTATACTTCAAATATTTCCTTTTACTTCAGAAACTAAAAGAATGGGAATTATATTAAGAGTAAATAGCAAATTTAATATTCATTTATGATATCTTACCCTGCGCTTATTGTTTTTGAAGGAAGAAACTTCAGGAGAGATAGTTTTTTATATGAAAGGCGCAGACGTTGTAATGTCTTCCATCGTTCAATACAACGATTGGTTAGACGAGGAAGTGAGTATAATTAATTAAAATTTATTCTTTTCAAATGCACGTAAATTCAATATACTGTACAGTATTAATATTATTTTTAATTCTTTTTAGTGTGGAAACATGGCTCGTGAAGGTTTGCGAACATTAGTAGTAGCTAAAAAGACTTTAACTGAGGACCAATATCAAGAATTTGAAGCAAGTTTAAATCGTTTATCATTTCGCTATTTTTTGGGCAGATGAATAATTAATTATAATTTAGTCAAGATACAATCAAGCTAAATTAAGCGTTCAAGATCGAGCGGTTAAAGTCGCAGCTGTGATAGAAGGTTTGGAACGAGACCTGGAACTTTTGTGTTTGACTGGTGTTGAAGATAAATTACAAGATAACGTTCGCAACACCTTTGAAATTTTGAGAAACGCTGGAATTAAAGTTAGTTTGATGACGCTTGATACTTTTTTAAATATCAATTATTGTAATTTAACCGGGATTTTTTTAGATTTGGATGCTGACGGGTGATAAATTAGAAACTGCTATTTGCATCGCTAAAAGTTCTCGTTTAGTTTCCCGTAGTCAAACATTGCACGTGTTTAACTCTGTTACTTCCAGAATTGAAGCACATTCAGAACTTGCCGCATTTCGTCGCAAAGACGATTGCGCACTTGTTATTCAGGGGGATTCTTTAGAAGTAAGCTTTAAACTTTGCTGCACATTATTTTGATATTGTAAGCACAAAGCATTTTTTGACGTAGACTTGCTTAAGATTTTACGAGCATGAATTTATGGAATTGGCGTGCGTCTGTCCCGCAGTTATCTGCTGTCGTTGTTCCCCAACTCAAAAAGCAGATGTCGTGCGATTAATAAAGCATCATACTGGGAAACGAACATGTGCTGTTGGCGATGGCGGTAATGATGTCAGTATGATTCAAACAGCTGATGCTGGAATTGGAATTGTTGGAAAGGTAGGATTAATTTTCATAAATTAATTTTTAAATGCAAAATTTTTTAAACAACATTTTTAGGAAGGAAAACAAGCATCACTTGCTGCTGACTTTTCAATCACACAATTTAGTTTTATTGCGAAGCTTTTAATTGTTCATGGAAGAAATAGGTAAATATTAACGAGTTTCATATAAAACGATTTGGAAGTACAATTTTAATAAAAAATACTATTCATCTTTAGTTATAAAAGATCGGCATCTTTAAGTCAATTTGTAATTCACCGAGGATTGATAATATCGGTAATGCAAGTGATATTTTCATCTGTGTTTTATTTTGCGTCTGTGGCACTTTATCCGGGAATTTTGATGGTTGGGTAAGGATATATTTCTTTTAGTATTATTTATGTAAATAAAGTTAACCAGATATTTTTCAAATTCAGATATGCGACTTTGTATACGATGTTTCCCGTGTTTTCTCTTGTGTTAGATAAAGATGTCTCGTCTAAAATTGCTCTTACTTACCCGGAATTATACAAAGATTTAACCAAAGTACGCTATTTTTTAAATAAATTTTTTGTTAAATGTGATGTTAACGTGTATTTATAGGGACGGTCTTTATCTTTTAAAACGTTTTTTATTTGGGTATTTATAAGTATTTACCAAGGTACAATAACTGCGTTTAAATCAATACAATTGTGATTTTATTCACGTATTTTCTTTCTAACATTAGGTGGCGTTTTAATGTACGGAGCTCTTATTTTGTTTGAGGAAGAGTTTATTCACGTTGTAGCAATCAGCTTTACAGCACTTATTTTAACGGAGTTGTTGATGGTTGCACTCACAGTTCGCACTTGGCATTGGATAATGATAGTTGCCGAATTGTTCAGTTTGGGAATTTACATAGCTTCGTTAATGTTCCTCGATTTTTTTGGTAATGTTTTTTTAAATGATAATTTAAATTTTATTTTTACAATTCATATTTATTGAAATTAGATTTTTCATTTATTGTGAAATGGGATTTTGTCTGGAAAGTTACTGTAATAACAGTCGTCAGCTGCTTGCCGCTTTACATAATTAAATATTTAAGGACGAAACTTTCTCCTCCAAGCTATTCCAAACTAACTTAAAACAAATCTGTCGTGGATCTTTTTACAATATTCAGGTAAATATGATTATTCACTAGTCGATGGTAATTTTTACATACAAATTCTTTATAATTAAATAATGCATATTATCCGCTAAAATTGAGTTTACAAAAATTACATAATAAATGTTTACGGATTACAATTTCCACTGTTTTAAAATTAAATCGACACTTTTACGGTTATCGCTAGCAGCAAGAATCTATTGTAAAATGTGTCCCTGGATAAAATCTATAAAGTTTTCGACTTTAGTGTAAAATCCATATTTTGCCGGTCGAGCGCATCCCTCGCCCCAACTTACAACTCCAGCTAAAAATAACTTTTTTGAGTGTACAATTTCAAATGGTCCGCCGCTATCTCCTTTACACGCATCCCCAGCCGTTTGGCGGTACCCAGCGCAAAACATGTTATCCGTTACAATCGCAGAAGTAGATTTTTTGCATGTGTCCGGCTCAACTAAGGGCAGGGTAACTGATCTTAACTCGTTAGGTTGAAGTCCCGTTTCTTTTAATTGCCCCCATCCAGCTACCGAACCTGCAGTGTTATTATTTTGAACTGGGTAATATTTACTCATAAAACCGGGAGGTGGCAGGCATATTGGTAGAATATAATTGGAATAAACAACTCGATCTTTCAATTTTATGACAGCAATGTCATTATCAAAAGAGGTTTCATCAAAATGTGGATGTACCACATATTTTTCGATGGCGTAGACTTTTTCGTTTGGATCCGTAACAGTTCGATCGTGTTTTCCAAGTTTTATTTTCAAGTGCGAAGCGTCTGCCGCGGATGATACACTACGTAAACAGTGAGCGGCTGTTACAATCCAGTGATTGTCAACCAAAGCTCCGCCACAAAATACTTTAGCAGCTCTACCTCGGGATTTTGGAATATCTCCTACAATTAAAGCTAGCCATGGGTGGGCACCCCTGGCCACTTCTTCACCACCGACGATTTTCCCTCTGTCATTTGCATCTTCATTGTCGTCTTCTTGTCGAAGACGACTCATACTTTGCAAAGGTACACCGCACATATTCGCAGTCGTACTATGTACTTCGACTGAAATAGTGTGACTAGCTTGACATCTCGTTACAACATGTTCGGCTACGCATTTATATGAACCGGTATCTTGAACGTGCGCGTTTCTAATTAAAAGAGCTCCATTCGGTAGAATTGCTCGCGTGCCATCTTCGACTATCAATTCGTCTCCCTTAAACCATGTTACAGTAGAATTTGCGATATAACATCTAAGAATGGCGTATGATCCTTCTACAATGACGGTATCTTGAGATTTTATTTCGAATCTCATGTCACATTTTTGCCGAATTGCTACGTGAACCGATCGAACCGCTACTAAATGCTCTTCTTCAACAAAGGAAATGCAAGTGTAAAGACCTACTAATTTAGGAGACATTTTTAAAATAAGGAGAGCTCCGTTTTCATCAATTTTTAGATTTGGATATTTCGTATTATCGCTCGCTTCGAAAATGTATTGCTCTTTCATCCAGGTCCATTCTTTCGGCGTTGAACGGATGCTGCGTGGCTCAATTCCGAAATGTTTAGTACAAGATAGTAACAAACTGTCACCCTCTTTAACTAATTCTACATCTGGAATTATTTTTGGGAAAGTTATTGGTGGATCTTCAATTTTAGTTATGTTGGCTACATTTTTGCATACGGTGTCAGACGCAACCACTTTACGCGCGCATTTGGGTATTGAAGATGACCAATTGCCATTTGATTTACATACCGTATTTTTCTCGCCTTCCAAAACATTATCTTTGGCGCAAGCAAAAGAAATGACGTCGCCTTCAATCAGATGCCTGGGAAGAGTTGTGTTGAGTAAGAAAACGGAAGGAGGAAGATTGAGATGCGGACAAATCTTTAAACACGGTCCTTCGACCTCCCATTTCCCACCCGAATGGCACTCGACTAAAAAGGGCTTTTTAATCGCATAGCCACTTTCGCATTCCACTGAAATTGATGTTCCGACGGGGTATTCAGTCGTGGCTCTGTTTTGTAACGAAGGACGTAAATGATAAGCTACTAAACTGTTGACGTGGCAACCTGTGAAAATGTTTTATTATTTAAACCGTATCGCTTCTGTAATTAACAATTTTAAGCAAAAAAACATTTGAATTTACCCGCTTCGATGATGGTCCGAGACGGTTCGCCTATCGCTGGGTCTAAATCGTATTGACACACATATCTCCAACCCCATTTACAGCCGGTGTTCAACCACGAGTGGTCGTATCGGGAGGACATGACCACGCAATCATTTTCAGCCGTTTCCATCGGTTGACCGGTGGCCCACTTCGTAAAGGTGGAAACAGGAGAACCGTCATTAAATCTCCATTGCCGGTTAATCTTTTTGATTCCAACCCAATAACTTCCTGTCCTATATACAATAGTATTGTTATACTTTTTATTTATTTTTCTGCAATTGCCTTTCTTAACAATAATTATCGGCATCATTTTTGTAAAACAAATTTAATGAACTTTAACTATTTAATTGATTTTATTTTAAATACCTCGACGATTCAGCTACTTGTTTGATCTTCAAGTATAAATCTTCAGTTTTTGGGTACGCTAAATGTCCTCCATCCATTTGACATTTATCCTCCGCGGTCGAAAATCCAGCAAAATCTTTAGACATTTTAAGACATACTTGTCCATAATGACCATAACCTGGTGGACATCCACTCGATGGAGTTACTATCGATGAACATTAGTTAATTTACAATAATTTTTTTTGTTTAAGTAGTTATCAATTTTTTTTTTAATTGTAAAAAGGCTTACCCTGATATCCTGCTAATGCTGAACCGTAGTTACTAGTTGGTTTAACTGTATCGAAATAGCTGTGGTAACAGCTCACTGCTATTATGAGCCATCCATTGACTAGAAAAAGTACACAATTTTTAGAGAAGTTTAACATTTCTGATTTAATTTTAATGATGATTTTAAGTTGCGCACGGCGTTTTCTCAGCTTCCATGTTTAGAAATGATTTTTATCAGTTGCTTAGATATTGCGAAAGTCAAGTTTGTGTTTTTCAACTGAATCGTTAATGAACTTTGACTTTTCTAAAGAAGTCGCTTAGTATTTTTTAATGACGTTAATTGGAGATTATGTTCTATGTGGGTTTTCGTCATTCGGATCAAAGTAAGAATTGATGCATCAAAAACGATGATCCATAATATACAAGTGCGTTGTATTATTTTTCAAACGTTTTCTCTGTTATGGGAGGAATGACTCATTAAAATATATTATTTTTAATTAGAAAAAATGAAGGAAGGAAATATTAATTTAAGAATTGGCTTTTTTAAAGTGATTTAATACCTTTGAAGTACATTAAATTACTATAGTACGCCTTACTAAAAATATTTTTTTTACTTACGGGCCCTTTTAAAAATAATTAATCGTTCTTAAATTAAATTTTATTTTTAAATTATTTTATTTAAATTACTGTACAGTACGGTATTAATTTTTATGGGTAGTTCATTAAACTTAGCACTTTATTTAAAAAAAAAAAAAAGAATTATTAAACTAATAAAAATAACTTTTTTTTTTTTCATTTTTCATCAATTTGAATTTTAGCAAATATAAATAAAAAAAAAAAGTTTTTTTATTTTATTTAAATGTACTACAGTACCGTATTTTTTTTCAAACAAATAAAAATATTACCGTAATAAAATAAAAAAAAAAAACATTTTCCTTTTTTTTTGGAGGAGGGAGGGAGATGGACAAGCAAACAGTAGCGAGCTTAAGAAAAAAATTTAAATTATTGACAAATTTAAAAAAAATAAAGTTTTTTTTAATTTTATGTACATGCACTACCGTATTTTTTTTTAAATACATGTACATGATTGTACTGTATTTCAATAACTTTAATTTTTTCTTATACTGCTCGCTTTTCTTGTCCATTCTCCCTCCTCCAAAAAAAGAAAAGAAAAAAAAGAAAATTGTTTTTTTTTTTTTAATTTTATTTTATTAATGTTTTTATTTTATTATCGGTACAGTATTAATTTTAGAGATTTATTTTGAAGATTTACAAATTTTCGAAAATGATTTGCAAATTCCAAGGCTGTAAATCTGTCCTGATTTACTTCACCATTTGACGTTTCGGAATGATGACATGTGTGATCTTGAGTTAAATTTGGTTCTAATTTAAAATTAATTTAAAACGACGTTAATGATTAGAAGTTTAAGGGTTTACATGAACTAAATTTAATTAAAATGACAATTAATGAAAAATCTGAAAAGGAAAGCAAATCTCTAATATTAAAGACCGAAATCGATCTGGTTGCGGTAACTTTATTCATTATCACGCTAGCAACTCGTTTATGGAAATTAGGGGAACCCAACAGCATTGTGTAAGTTATAATCTTGAAAAACAAATTCATAACTACCAGTAGTACATGTATTATATAAATTAGTATTAGGTGTGTGTCTGTTTTTATGTTAAAGCGAGCTAATAATTATAATAATATTTCAAGTGCAATGACCTTCAGAAGTCATCGACATTAAAAATGTATTTTTATTACATTGCGTTTCATATTAAATTTATATCAGGTTTGATGAATTACATTATGGAAAATACGCCTCACTTTACGTTAAACAGACGTTTTTCTTTGATTGCCATCCACCTTTGGGTAAGCAACTGTTGGCATTGGCTTCTTACTTAGCGGGATTTGATGGGAATTTTAAATTTGACCGTATCGGTTCAGGTAATGTAATTAACTTTAACGATTATTTGCAATAATAATTATGTAAAGTGTATATTGTTTTTTAACAGTATATTCACCGTGTATGCCGGTTTGGGCTTTACGAATTGTGCCAGCCGTTTTTGGAAGTTGCTTAGTTCCAACTTCTTATTATACAATTCTACAATTAGGTGGGAAACGATGGACAGCTATTTTAGCAGCTAGTTTAATCGTGTTTGGTAATAGAATTTTGTATTTAAAATTGTTTCATTTTACTAATAGATATTTTATTCAGATAATGCAATATTAACGCAGTCGAGGTTTGCATTACTGGATAGCATAATGCTTCAGTTTTTAGCTTTTGGGATTTTGTTTTTACTAAAATTTCGAGAGCAGAAAAAGTAATTTAAATGATTGTGTTTATTTAGTTTTTACTTCTAAATTTTAAATTAATTTGTATTTTGCAGGCTTTTTAATTTTGAATGGTATTCAACTTTATTTTTAATGAGTATTTCTTTATCATGTGCCATTTGGTATATTATTTATGCAATAATAATTATAATTTAAAAAGTAACTTTTATATTGTTTTTTTTTAGTGTCAAATATGTGGCATTTTTCTCATTTTTATTAGTAGCTGTTGTTATTATCGCAGACTTTTGGAACTCTTTAAAAAACACTACTACACCTAATGTAATTTTTTTAATATTTTTCAATGAAGTTTTTTCTTTTTTAATTTTAAAGCTTTATTTCTTTTTTAGAAAAGTTTGATATTTTATTTTATAAATATTTTTATCGCGTTGGCTGTTATTCCAATTGTTATCTATACGGGAACATTTTATGTCCATTTGAGTTTACTGACCAAGGCTGGACCTCACGATAATGTTATGACGAGTGCTTTTCAAGCCAGTTTAGAAGTAATTAAAACCTCTCAAATTTTCTCAACAGTTTTTATTTTACTGTCATTATTTTTAGGGAGGTTTAGCTTCAATTACTAAAGGCCAACCGTTGGCGGTAGTTCATGGCTCACAAATTACTCTTAGACATACCCACGGAAGAGCTTGCTGGATGCACTCACATACTCATGTTTATCCAATAAGATATTCTGACAGCAGAGGAAGTAGTCACCAGCAACAGGTGACGTGTTACAGTTTTAAAGATGTAAATAATTGGTGGATAATTAAACGACCAAATCGAAATGATTTGGTTGTAAGCGAACCGTTGGATGTTATACGTCATGGTGATATTATTCAATTAGTTCACGGAATTACCAGTCGAGCATTAAATAGGTAAATGAAATACATTTATTAAAATGTAAATTAAATAAATTATAATCATTTGTCGCGTTAGCCATGACGTTGCAGCTCCGATGACTCCTCAAAATCAAGAAGTTTCGTGTTATATTGATTACAACGTGTCCATGCCGGCGCAAAATTTGTGGCGAGTGGAAATTGTTAATAAAGATATAGCTGGGGATGTTTGGCATACCATTCAATCTCAAATACGACTGGTTCACGTGAATTCGACGCAAGCTTTAAAATTTACGGGACGACAACTGCCTGATTGGGGTTTTCATCAGCATGAAGTCGTTACTGACCGTGTTTTAAACCAAGACGATACAATATGGAATGTGGAAGAACATCGATATACTAAAAGTTAGTAGAATGCATTTGTACATAACATTTGGAAGCAATATGCGTAATGGAAACGTGTCTTAGGTGCTGATCAGAAAGACAGAGAACGTGAGCTTGGTCAAGCGGAATTTGTGCCCACAGCGCCAACTAAACTTTCATTCTGGGATAAATTTTGGGAGTTGCAAGTACAAAATTGTCTATTTTTATATTTTAAAAAATAACGGTATTAAAAAAAATTATTTTAGGTGAAAATGTTTACAGTAAATCAAGAAAATGTTCAAGATCACTTGTATAGTTCTGAACCTTACGAATGGCCAATGTTGAGTCGGGGAATCGCATATTGGATTGGAACTAATAGCAATGTATTAAACTTGAGAATTTGGTTAGTTAATTACTAATTTTATTATAATATTATGTATATTAGGCACAAATTCATTTATTAGGAAATATTGCAATTTGGTACGCGGCAACTAGTGCTTTGATATTGTACTTATTTTTGCTTATGTTTTACATCTTGAGAAGACGACGATTATGTTTTGATATTGCAGAAGGTATAAAATAATAATTATGAAAGGATTATGAATTATATTTATATGTGCAATATATTTTTTTTAAAGATGAATGGAACAGATTCTCTTCCAATGGACTTTTATTTTTATCATCATATCTCATGCATTATTTACCATACTTTTTTATGGAAAGAACTTTATTTCTACATCATTATTTACCATCTTATCTTTTTAAACTTCATCTATTGGCGATCTTAATAGAACATTTTCATTTTCTCATCGAGTAAGATTTTCACATACATAATTAATTTAATTTAAATGCTGAATTATTAATTTTAATTCAAAATATCCATAGATCAAAGTGGGGATCAAAATACTCAGGATTATATTTTGCTGTTCTAACAGTTTGGATAAGTTTTGTGATACACGTTTATCTTAAATTTACTGCAGTTTGTTACGGAAATGTCCAGCTGAGTGTGGAAGATATAGTAAATCTTAGGTGGAAAGATTCATGGGATTTTATCGTGCAACGTCCGTAAGTTTGAAAGATAAATTAATTTATAACTCGAATCTCTGATGGCTTAATATAACTGGTTGACGCATAACATTAAGTTTTTTATTACAATTTTTTTATTTTTAAGAGTAAATATTTTTCGCCACTAAAATTATTTATCAGATTTAAAACTATTTTTAAATAAACCTAAAAAGCAAAATTTTATTGTGGAATGAACTTCAAATATTTTCTTTAATAATCAGTTAGTATACCGGTAAATTTTGCGCTACCTAATCGAGGATACCCAATTACAAAACTATTGAAAAAATACTATATTACAATTTTAAGATTTCAGGATTTTTGTCAGCTAAAATCCCTTAAATTATCGCTCGAATTTATAAAATAGACCGCAATTTAGTTTAAAGTGTAATTTACACGAAAATCTCTTATTTTTGACCAGATTATTTGTTAGGATACCGTTCGACCAACATTCCGACGCCCTAAAAAATAGAAAAGTTTAGTTATTTAAAAATAAAAAAAATTTAAGTATTTAGTTATGGAATGTTTATGGCTAGTTACTACCAACATTGTGTACTCTACAATGCAGGCCCTGTGGCCAATTTTAAATTTAATTTAGCACGTTTACAAACTAAACGGACATATTTTCATCAGTTTAGCAGTCTAGTCGTTTGGCAATTGTAAAACAAAAGCCGTACGTGCAATTAATTAAAATCCAAATTTTTAATTACCTGTCCACCAGCGGCACAAGCAGCGATTAATCCATATTGCCCGTTTTCTTTAATCAATCTGTTGGCTGTGTGCGTTGTTAAACGAACTCCAGTAGCTCCGAACGGGTGACCGAGAGACAAAGAGCCTCCCCAGGAATTAAACTTCTCCAGTGGCGGAGCTCCAACCTTTAAATAAAACGTATTATAGAGGTTGAGATATAACTAGTAAAATACATGTAATGCAATTTAAATTACTTTATTTGATCGCCCCATGTATGTTTTGGCAAAATAGTCTGAGTCCATCGCTTTTAAGTTAGACAAAATTTGCCCCTTCAATTCGAAAAATTAGAAACGCATAAAAAAACCTATATTTTTAAATACGAACAGCAAAGGCTTCGTGGTATTCAAATACGTCAATATCTTGCATTGTTAGACCAGCTTTTTCCAACAATTTTGGTGTAGCGTACGCTGGTCTATAATTTAAAAAAATATACATAAAGTACTTTTTTTTAAAAAAAAAACCAATTTATGCTAGTATTGCGCATATTAATTACCCTAAAAGAAGTTGGTCTTTAGGATCTTGAGAAACGTAAATAAAATCTCTTAGATAGGCTTTAGGTTTTAATCCCAGTTTTAAAGCCTTTTCTTCAGTCATCACTAAACAAGCTGAAGCTCCATCCGTCTGTAATTTAAAACGTAACAATAAAATGACAACCTAAAAATCCATTTTAAAATTTTACCAAAAATGAAGCATTAGCTGCAGTGACTGTTCCGTGGGGCTTTACGAAAGCCGGTTTCAATTTTGCTAACTGTTCATTTGTTGCTACTCGAATTCCATTATCTTGGGTGACATACGCATCCTTTCCTTAATACGGTTACAACAATATACGAGGGTAACATAGATAATACACCATAAGAAGCTAAAATTAAATCTTGCTAATACATACCTGGTGCTTTAACTGGAAATATATCGCTAAGATATCCTTTAGCATTGGCTTCATGCGCCAAAGTATGTGATCTTAAAGCGTAATCGTCCTGGCCACGTTCAAAAATAAAGTATCGTAAAAAATAGTTAATCATTTAAAAACTAACTTGTTCTTTTCTAGAAACGCCAAAAGAAGCCGCTAAACGATCTCCAGAATGTCCCATAATTTCGCCAGTGGAGTACTCTGCTACTCCTGGCAACTGTTAAGTAATTACTAATTAAATACGACTTTTTTTCTTGAATTATAGTAATTTACCTCTGGCATTAAAGCGCTTAGCCGTATTTTAGCTAAAAGACCTAACCGAGCTTGAAGCGTTTTAGCCGAATTTAAACCAAGCATGATTTTTCGCATTGCTCGACTGTGACGAATAGGTACATCGGACATAAATTCCACACCTCCTGCAATAGCCGCGTCGTACACTCCAGAAGCCAACAAACCGAAGCCTATAATGTAACGAGAGCCAATATTATTGTTGTCATCTTGCTCTTAATTATGCCATCAATATCGTAAAAATAACTGTTTACATGTAGTAATAGCTTGATTGGATGAAATGCAGGCCATAGTTACAGTGTGAGCAGGAGTATAATCAGAAAATCCAGCTGCTAAAACTGCCTTGAAATAAATTTTAATTAGAAGATCTCATAAAATCAAATGCTTTGAATTTGTAAGTTAACTTTAATTTTTACCTCTCGAGCAATGTTGCTGGTTTTAACCTCTTGTATAACTGTACCAACTACGATGTAATCGATTACCTCTAACAAGAAAAATGAGTTAAAATTCTTAATTGGATAATTCCAATGAAAATTTCTTAATACCTTTTGGCACGTTGGTGCGTTTCAACAAAGCTCTATTTAATAAATTTCGTTAATATTATCTTTTTAGGAAGACGTAATCATTAAACTTACACAAGAGATTGGGTTACCAAATCGTTAGCTAACATATCTTTGTAAACTGTTCCAGCGTGTACAAATGGAGTTCGAACTCCATCTACAAAAACAATGTTCTTCACCCCATCTTTAGCCAGAGATTTCTTGGTTTTGGCTATAAAATTTAATAATCAACACTTGCATTTAGTTTAACTTTTAGTTTTCTAACGAAATATTTACCTTGGGCACCATATGAAGACGTGGTGCTAAAGCTTTTGAGCCCAGCTAAAGAAAACAAAAAAAATAATAAAACCGGCAACTCATTACAAGAATGTACGTGTATACTATTAGTACGCCTTTATTATTAATCGCATTATTCGTACATAACCATTAAAGAAGCAAACGTTTAAAGTTTAGAAACTTAAAAATACTTACAATAGCATGCCGAAATCTTCAGGCATTGATAAGAACGACACAGAGCCATAATTTTCACAAATAAATGTCAGCTATGGAAACTAATCTAAAAAAAAAATGGCAGCAGGTGACGTTTCAGTCATGTGACCAATAACACGTGACCAGGCCACCACGTGATCACATCCAGTGACGCACGGATTCGTCGGAGCTCACCCCGGGCTGTGAAAAGAAAGTTTAAAAGTCAAAATCTGAAATAAATTATATTTTTCAACTACTGTCAGCTGACTACTGTACTTTCAAGTTTCAAATGTGTTTCCAAATTACAGTAGTTGTAAATAGTATTTTGTTTAATTTAATTTCCCTGCGCTGTATTTATATTGAAATAGAATTTGACATATATGATTTGACGAGAGCCTATCGGGTAGGCCTACCGGTAGCGTATAAAGTAGCAACCCACTTGACTAAATTTAAATGTAACAACGTTTTCGCTCAAAAATTTTATTCTTCATCAGTGCATTGTTATATTCGTTGTCTAAAATACCGGTGGGATAATTATTAATGGTGCCTCTCCATGGATATGAACTCAGTCTCAAACGAACGACGAGCGTGTTGCTGCAAGGCCCAAGAATTTGATGAACTCAGCCACTGCAAATTTCAGAGGTTCAGACATTTTTTCAAACGGTAAAGTAAAATTCAGATTTTTTTTCTTTAAACAAACTTTTTATTTGTACATTTAGATAGCAGTTACTTCTCTCTACGTGCTTAATTGATATAAGTAGGCTATATAATTCGACACTCAGCAGTACTGGGATATTATTTAATATAATCATGATAATTATTATGATATAACACAGTCAGTAATATACAGGGTCATTATAAAAGAGTATTGTCGGTTTCGTGACTCAATATTTTTTTAATGGAATGTAATTTACAATTGCTGTATAATAAAAACACATGTTTTCTGTATAATATGCTCATTGCTCAAGTTTTATTTGCTGTTTTATAAAAGTTAAATGTGGCCAACTCCGCTGTCCAGGCATAAAAACGCGAACACTTAATTTTTCATAGACTTGCATTAGCACTATTCATTAGCATAATTATACCGATCCACTGAGTTAATTGCTGTTCTCTGTGAACGTTTGATACAGGAATTTTGTAGTTTTCTAAACTGCTGTTACATTAAGGCAGGGGTCGGAAATGGCGGCTCTCGAGCCGCATGCGGCTCTTTGGTCCCTTGAGTGCGGCTCTCTCACAAAATATA
>JAQGAY010000037.1:0-77302 GCA_034698085.1 Polydesmus angustus
TATGCATTCGGTACGGAAATGCAGTTTATTGTCTTATTTCTGTTATTCTTATTGAGGCTGGATTGTTTAGATAATGTCGAGATTACTTTCCCCGATTAAAACGTTACTTAATAAAATTATTTCGTTGCTACCCAGTGATCTAGTTTAGTTTAATTTTCGTTTAACACTAATTTTAGTTTATTAAATTGCGCGACGAATGTATGTTATTACCATCAAAAAAAAAAATTGAAATAAAACTTTAAGGAAGAAAAACCAAAATTTCTTTTAAAAAAAAATAATTATTTTATTTCGTTAATTTAGGCAAAAGTTAAATTGCTTTATATAGTTTAATGCTTGCTTTGATCGGTTATCCTGCCCCAATTTTAAAAAAACATTTTTTAACGAAGTTTTTGATGTTTTGACGCCTTTTATATTTAAGTATAAATTCGACACGAGGCTTAAAAGTTTACCAAAAATTAGGATAATTAATAAAGACCAATTTGTTTATGTTTTTAGGGCGCTTTTTCTATGACAGTTAGGTAGCCTAAATTTTCCTTGAAATTAAATTATATGGTTAAACTTTATAATTAACTTTGTTTTACTTATTTTGGGTTAAAATTTCATCTTTTTGGAATGAGATTTTTAATCATGTTTTTTCTACTGTTGACCATTTGGTAAAGTTTTAACCCAACTTTTAGTGAACTATAATCGAGCATGGATAAGGGAGATTTTTATAACGCCAATTCATAATTATCTCCTACTTATTTTATAAACCCGAGTTCCCATTCAAGTAAATTTTATGGTTGTTGTTTTTTTTTTATTATTTTTTTAAAAAAAGCGTCTTTTGACCATTTTGGAAATACAGTATATTAAAAAAGAAAATAAAGATTAATTTTGACTTTGTAAAGCGTTTTCGTACGTCCATCCCACTTACAGTACCGGTATAAACTCCATTCTTTTCAGATGTAGAAAAAAAAAATTATCTCAATTACTATAGAGGTCGATAAAACCCCATATACAGTGTACCGTCTAGGGGTAAATTTCTGGGGAAAAAATACCCGAACCGATAAATACTTCTCAGTAGTTTATAAAAATTTTCCTCTTACTTTCATTGTAGGCTACATGTATTATGTAAATAGTTATACGGTACGTGCTGTTTAAGAGCATACTAAGAGCATACCGGTACATTTAATAAAAGTTTTCTATAGGCCTACTATAATAATTATTGCCGGTTAGTTCACTACTGGATATCCAGAAAATGTGTATTTTTACTAATTTGTGTTTATGTTGCGAATCCAATGATAAATTGGGCATTAATGTGTTTTTTTTTTTTTTAATATTATTGTAATGAAATTTGTTCATTACGCTTGTTACTCAATTTCAATAATTGATAAACGTGTTATCGTTAAAAGCTTGCAATAGAATTCCTTATATTATATCGTTCTTATCAGATGAGTTTTCATCCTAAAAAACTCGCTCAGGTTCTGTTTCCATGAAATCCTTGAATTCTTCTGGATTTGGTGGGCGCTGGTGTGAAGTCGGCCGCAGACACGTCGGTGGAAACGAGTCTGAGCTTCACAGCTGCTGTTAAAAAAAAAATTAGCGATGGTTAAAAAAAATGCTGTTAGTCAATACCTGCGTTCATTTGTTATCTCTCGCCACCCCACACCCTTTTCTCTTACAGCACCTCATCTTCTGACTCAAGCAGCGCATTCTATGAAAAGAGTCAAAAAGAATTTTTTTAAAAAAGAAATTAGTTTCCGAAGGGCAACAATCGAAGGTCACTTTCAAGAGATTCTTCACCATCCATTTGGTCGGTGGGATCGATATTAGGGAAAACGGGATTTTTTTTATTAAGGTTAAACACAAAAAAAAATGTTTTGACAAAATACTGTAACGGTTTTTTATAGGTTTATTAGGGAGAATGCGCAATTTTTGTTTTGCATGTAGCCTTATGATAGTTTGTTAAAGTGGAAAATTCGTAAAACCATTGAACTTTTCAACTGTTTTAACTTTTTATTATGTATTTTTTTGAAGTTTGGCTATAAAGGAATTTAGCTAGCCAAGAAATTTAGTTTCTTGATATTTCGTTGTCACCGAGATTCTTGATCTTGACGTAAAGTTTTAGTGACAAGTTACAACAAAACCTTACAAAAGAAATCGAAATAAGCGAGATTAAATGTTATCAACCTAGTAAAAGATTTCTCTAGAATTTACAAGGGGTATTAAAAAAGTAAGTTTCCCTCATCAACAAAAACTAAAATAATAATGACAAAATTACAAACAATATTTACTTTTGTACACTATTTATTTTACATACGACACAAAATTTACCCTTTTCCAAGCATTTTTGGTACCAAAACAACAGCAATTTGATACCCACCTCATACATATCTGCCGCCAAATTTCGCCGATCATTTTTTTTTTAAATTTTAATAAATACTGTAAATTGAAAAAAAAAAATTGATGTAAATTAATTGATAAATTAATTTCAAATACTGTAGATTTAAATTTTTTTTTTAAATAATCGATAGGAAAAGTTTAAAAAAAAACACATGAAAAAAAGGGGAAAAAAAAGCTGAATAAAACATTCAAATAAAAAGCTGGAAAAAAATGGAAAATTTTGATAAAAAAGAATTGATAGAAAAAAATGGATGAAAAAAACGTCAATTGGCGACATAGTACGTCTACAAAGGGGGAGTCAAAAAGCTGTTGTTTTGGTACCAGAAATGCTTGAAAAGGGGTGGGAATTACAGTGTAGGTAGAAAAATAGTGTATAAAAGTAAATAAACATTGTTTGCAATTTTGTAATTATTATTTTGTTTTTTGTTGATGAGGGAAACTTACTTTTTAAATAACCCTAGTAGATCATGATCATGCTAAATGCGCATGCTTAAAAAACTTGTCTGCCATTTTTTTTTTAGTGTTATTGTAAGCCACAACATCGTTTACGGTTTAGTTACATGGTTTAACAAACTTGGATCGTTGTAAAACGAAGATGAAATAGAAATAGATCAGCGGGGGGTAACGACATAAGAAAAACATTAAAGTTTTTAGATTGGCCTTGCGGCTGAATCTTAGCTCCGTTCGGCTTGAAACCAGCAAATGAGCCGGTCGAGCGCTATTGAACTGACAATTATTCCAATTTATTTATCGTTCTCTTTAAGTATTTTTTCGGGGAGTTTTATTTCGTGAGAATCGCGCGTATGCTATAAAATATCCCGTGTAATATCAGTGTTGAGCTAGTATTGGCGCCTAGCTGAGTCGCTAGGTGCGCTGCGGTGTTTGCCGGGCGCGTGTGAGGGGTCGATGGGTGGAGACCGAGGTCAAGGGGTTTATGTATACAAATACGTAAGTTGAACAAGAAGAAAAGAAAATAGAAAGCATTTTTTGGAGGGAAAAAATAGTTTGCCAAGGCCCAAGGTTACTAGAACCGAACCCACTTCCATTCTCACACATTTCATTCCCATTTGGACAAATAGCTTGGTTTTTTTTTTTATTTTATGCTTTTTCGCTTTTTTTTTTTTATTATCATTTTTTTAAAAATTAGCTATTTACGAGAAGAATATAGAAATGTGTAGTTACCGATAGGCGTGTTGCATGAGAAAATGATTGCACCACAAATACTTTTTCATTATAAACCGAGAAAAAAAATACAATTACCAATTTAAAAGTATTTTTTTTTTTTTTTATTGTTACAAATTACTAACTGTAATTTCAATTTTATTTTTAATTATGAATAAAACAAATGAGATAAAAATTAATTATTTATTTGCACAGTTGTCTGGGATATTTTTAAATCCTTGAGAATATTTTGTTCTCCGCCGGATTCGTACTCTCCGGGGGCGTAGTTGCGACGTTTTTTTCCAACAGTAGTTAACGTTCACTAACTTGAAAATTTTTTTTTATTTACATTAAAAAAAATATTCAATTTCTTATTTAAATTTTAATTGGATACTGTTTTATTGAAATATTCTTAATAAAAAGCAAAATTTCAAATATTTTAGTGTTTTTCTATTTTGTTATTTTGGAAATTTCCTATTAATTAATGGGTTTTCTTATTTTTAAGGAATAAATTGTTAACTATTTTGTTTTAACCGTGTTTATTTACAAGACATAATTTTGGTCGATACGATGTTGTCAATCGTAAATACAAAGTTTTATTAGAATAATCTCATTATTTTTACGCCACATTATGTATAATTTTATGTTAATATTAAGGATTTTTCAAGCGTTTATAAAGGCTTTAACGCCGAATTAATTAGTTAGGTTTTCCAATAACATATTTTTAACAATGATTTGATAATTGCCACATTTTTTTCCCGGTTAAATTGAATTTCCTTTTTTTTTAATTGAATTTTCAATGACAAGCTAGTCCGGCGTTAAATATTCAGTGGAGTGGAAAAGCAAATTGCAGTGTTAACGCGACTACGCCATGCTGTTCACGGGAGCTTACAAAAAGTGTTAATTGATTTTTATTTATCTGTATTTTTTTTCTTCCTTTTTTTTTTTCTTTTGTTGTTGTTATTATTTTAATTTATTTCAATTCGTTGTACATTACGTTTTTGGTTTTGGGTGGTATTTTTTTTTTCTTCAGGTGAATTCATATCAAATTCATTTTTATTATTATTATTTTTCATATGATAATTGCATAGCTCGGAACATGAAAACGCACACACAACACACGTGTTTGTTGTTGTTGTTTTTTTTTTCTTTTCTTTTTATTATTATCATTTTTATTTTTAGTTATAAAAAAAATGAAAATCGGTTTTAGAAAGCGAATCGAATGAGGTCAAATTCAATTTCATTTCTATTTCATTTTTTTTTTATCTCTTACTTCTTCGACTGATTAATATTTTTTTTTATAACCGTCATTTACCGCTTCATTAAGTAGTTAACTAACTATTCATTTGACTTTGGGGGTTTTTTTTGGTAGCGGATTTTTAAAAGTCAATTTTTCACGGCAATTTGATGGCGAAACGGAAATTGTGAGATTTTATTTGAACATTTTACTAATATTAATGTCACGCGATTCCATATCCGCGTTAGAAACGGACTACTGAGAATAGAAAATTGTAAAGTACAGTAGGCCTACATCGCTATTGGAAATACCGTAAAATATAAAACGCTCCTTGCATGTTCCAAATACAGAACAAAATACAAAATTATAATAATTTACCGGTGCTTTTTTTATTTATTTATTTACTAATATTAATTTTTTTTTTGGCCAATTTTAATTTTTTTTTTATTTACCCAATTTTTGATACAATAAACCTTGAAATTCGTTATGTAGAAATTTCATTGCGCACTCAAAATGCAGTTTTTACTCAGACATTTTAATACTGTATAACTACTGTCATTAGTTATACAGTATTAAAATGTTTCGACTTTGAAAATGGATTTACAATTTTACTGTACATTTTTAACTACTATAAATATTATAATAGTCATCATCAATAGAATAGTTTATAAGAATTTTCTTTAATTAAAATTGATAAAACATCGTTTCTCAGCGTCACTTTTGTATTCGCGGAACAGTAACTGGCAACTCAAGAGCGGTGACCTATTTGCTTATTAAAAACTCAATAATAATAATATTGAAAAATAAAATTAATTGAATCTAAATTAGGCAATTGCCAAAATATTTCTTATTGATATTAGACAATAATCCGCATAGTTATACAGTGGTTAGATGGCGATGTTTGAATAGCGGGCGTAACTCGACGTTTATTATGAAATAGAAAAAAAAAATGTTTTTTTGAATAAATAAAATTCAGTAATTAAATTGGCGATTACAATTTTTCTCCATGTAAAATGCTTATCAAAGAATAATAAATATAAAGAAAGGTTAAAAAAAGTTATGTAATTTGAATGTAACAACACGTTTTGTTGCGCTGCTAAACAATGGCGGTTGCGTTACATTACGTTACTGCGTCACATATACAAATACTGTATTATGTGTTAGTGAGTGAACACGTGGTACTCGTAGACGCCCCGCGCGTGCATTGAGAAATACACACTGTAGAAAATGAGAGAAGAAGAAAAAAAAATAATAATAATAATAAATTTCGAATTAAATTTGGAATAAAAAAAAATTGTTGGGTGGATTTGTACTTGTTTCACGTGTACACGCTGCATGTACAGTACACAACACTATCTATCCCTATCTTTCTCTTGCTCTCTATTATTATTTCACCTTAATTCTAATTTTTTATGCACTGCTCATACTGTACATCTATTTTTTTTATTCTGCGTTTTCTTTAAGCTGAACAATAAGTTATAGAACTTAAAGAGGAAAAGAGAGAAAGAGACAGAGGGAGAAATGGGAAAAGACTTTATTTATGAACAATCCAAAACAACATGCAATTTTGTTATTAAGGCTAAGAAAAAATACCGTATTGACCGCTCATAATTTTTCGTGGATTTTTAAATTTTTATTATTTACAAAAAATCATTTTAAAATCGAATACGAATTTAATTGTCTGTATTTGTATAGCGTTTGTAAAATTTAATGAAAACGAGCGTTTCAATAGTATTTAATAATACCGGTAATGTAAGTTTGATGTTTTTTTTTTATAGTCAATAAATAAATGAAAATTCCCAAATAAATTCCGGAGGTCATCTGATTTTGAAATCCAAACTTAACGACTAAATCCTGATTTGAGGTTGTAAAGGAAGTTTTATCAAATGAAACTCAATTTCCACAAACAAGATTTAAATAAATCTTTTTTTTTTAAGAAACAAAATTACTTCTATTTTTTTAATCTAATTACTTATAGTATCCCTCAATTCAATTTTTAAAAAAATGGTCAAGACTTTAAAAAAAAGTGGGTATGTGAAAGGCATTTTATATCACTACGACTCAACAAAAACAAATGCATAAATTAGTCTAATTTTTTTGCATATTTTTTTTTTGTTATCCACAATTTAAATTTTGTCACTTTTTATGTTGATTTAAATCAAACTACGTCTTGTTATGACAGTGAAATATAAGCGCTCCTAATAAGGGTTAGCAGTATTAATTTTAATTTAAAGTCCAGTTTTTTTTTAATTTTGAAAACTAATTAACAATTTGTTTAGAGTAATGATTAATTGCATATGAGAATTATCTACAGTATTAATAAATCATTACCTTATTAAAATTATTTGTTATAGATTTAAAATAAATAATAACTGGTACCAATATATCGAATATGTAATTAAGCGCTTAAACTCGATTAAATAAATCATTAAGAATGGGTTAAGTGACATAATAAAAAAAAAAATAAGAAAAAGGAAAGTAAAAAAAAGTGGTCGATTAAAAAAGATGAATGTTGGCTGAAGTGACGTAATTAAAATGCAGGTTGGTTGGGAGACGAGTTTGTTTACGAGTAGCCTCAATACTAAATGGCCGGGTAATTCGGTAAGTGCCGAGCGACCCTCGTCCGCGATGGATTGAAAGGGGGAGGGTGGCGGGAATGAAAAAATGGGGGGAGGAGGGATAAAAAAAAAAAAGAAATAGCCGGAGACCTAGATTTTCGTTTTCAAACAATGGCTGCTACTGAGAAAATCGCCGACATTTTGGCCTAGTTTAGGGAAAGAAGTGAGTGAGTGAGCGAAGTTGAGATAAAAAGGAACTTACCTGCGTTGAATACAGTACATGTAACTGTGACTGTACGTGCACCCACCGAGACTGTGCGCGGGCGGACTAAACAGGAGTAGCACGAGACTAAAACGAATTAAATATTGCACGGTCGCCGTTATTCAATGAGCAATCGATAGCCTCCCCCAATCACTTGTCATCGGCGCATTCGAATACAATCGAATTACATTTTTTTTCTTGTTCTTTTTAATTTCAACGCCAAAATGATTTTTTTTAAAGAATAATAAAAAAAATATGATAAAAAAAAAGTAATCCCAAGTCGATTGTTGGAGAAATCTATTAAGTCATATTAAAAAATGATTAGCAAATTGTTGGAGGAAAATTTGACAGTGAGTGACACAATTTCAAATGTAGTTTCATAACGTCTAATTCAAACTTTAGTCCAAGATTTATTTTATTAATTTTTAAAATATGGAAACAAATAAGAAAGCTATTATAATTATTTATTATTAATATAGTTTCTAATACAGTAACTAATTTTAGTGGTTTTTTTTACGGTATTATGTTTTCGTAGAAACAATTAATTTACAACTTGCAGTTATTTTTGTTCAGGTTGTACGAGGATAACATTTCAAAATTAAATTTCAATTAAATATACGGTAATTAACTTGAAAGTACCGGTACAAAAATACAAATAACTTATCTTTTTGATAAAATAAAGACATTTTAATAAGTATTTAGACAATGAAATTGATTTAAAAGAGAATTGAGCAATAAATATTTCAAAAAAAAAAAAATTTTTTAACCGAAAAAAAAATCATTATAATTAAAACAATTTGTGTTTTGCAGTTTTGTATATTAACTGATAACATTTTTATACAAATTTAAAAAAAAAAACATAAAATTGTCTGGCGTTTGACCAAGTGAGTGGTGGACTTGTTGGGGGTGTTTGTAGAATAAATAATTTGGAAAGTTGTTTTTCTTGTCACATTGCGCTCATCATTTCTATGTTAATCGCATTTTTGACCCTCGCATACAAATGAAAGTAATAATAATAATTATTGAAGAGCTTTAAAAGCAATTTTGATTACATCAGAGAACAATGCGCTCGAGAAAAAATATTATTTAATAAACATTTGACGTAGATAACATGTATCGTGAGTACAAATCGATTTTGATTGTTATTGACAAGGCTGCTCATGAAGGATGTTTACTGTTGTTATGTGCAGGCCTGACTATGTGAAATCTGGAATTTGCGATTGGCAATAGATTTTTTTGTGCTCTAACGTACAGTATGTTGTTGTTGGTTTTGATTCTAAAGTTTTGCTACCAAAAAAACCGTAAATGTATTTCATTAATGTCTAATTTTGTTACATTATGCGACCATACGTATGCTAAATGCTAAAACCTTTTTTTTTTTTTTTTTTTTGCTTTTAAAACTTTAAGTCAAGATTTAGTAGCTAAATCTAAATGTACTAGAGTTCATTTGTAGGTTAAATGATGAAATATGCACAAGGTAGCTTTTTTTTTTTTATAAAAAAAAATATTATCTTTTTGATCAGTCTTTTTTATTTTGTAGCTTCGATCCGTTCTAATGAATAATTTATTTATTTAAATTCTATTTCTCTAATTTTTCTCGATTACATCAGCCAAACGTTGTAAAATTTGTTAATTCTGACTTAATTTCGTGTTCTCTTTGTTAACTTGAGCTTTGAACGAGCTAGTAGTTGATTCAGAGACATGTGCGCATGTACGTGTCTTTGTAAAATTTCATTAAGTTTAAATAAGAATTATTATTACCGATAAGTGATTTGTTTATATTCAAGGTAAAATGAAAAACGCGTTGATTTTCAATCGATAATTTGCATAAAATTTTGTTTAAAAATTCGTTTTCGTTAATAATCCGGCGTGCTGTCTTACGGCTATGGTCTTACTCATAAAAACAATGACAATACCGGTATAAAAAACTTGATAAAATAACTACTGCAGTTAATTTATTTCTTGTATAGAAGATGTTGCAGATAGCGAATTAAAAACGTTTTTAATTTTCGTTTATTATTAGTTGCGGAATCTTAAATAATTATTTTTATTTCAGATTTAGTACTAATCAAATTGATTTACGGAGGGAAAAACCGGAACAACATTAAAAATTTTTTGTTACTCTGAGAATTTCAATAACAATGACGTTCGTTCTACCATAACCTGGTTTGAAACAAAGTCTTCATAATATTACTGTATTAATTTAGCGCGTTTGTTGCACGTCATTACTCATTGCTTTCACTTATAGCATTTAATTATTATTCTGACGCTTTTATAACGTTCTTGAACGTCACACAAGAAAAATATTTATTTATCGAGTATTTAATTTTGATTTTTTGTTTATTTTGAACCATAATTATACTTTATCGATGGATCGAACCATCGATATTCAGGCGTTAACCTTGCTTTTTCGCTTTCATTTTGTTTTCGAATCAATAAATTATTTTTCATTCTCTAATACCTAATTTTTTTTAAAAAAAAATTTTCTTTTCGTATTAAAAAAAATTAAAACTTTTTTTTTAAACAAGAAAGTGGTTTTATTAAATTCTTATTAATAATTTGAGTGGGTGAAGCGATGGAGAGAAAGTAATAAGAGAGGAAACGAGTTCACATAGGAAATACGTCACGTATCGAGTGACGTTACGCGCACGCTACAAACATTACCAAAAATTCGAATAGGAAAAATCACAGTAAATCTTATTTATAATTATTAATAATTAAAAAAATCCATTTAATATAATAATATATTTATATCAAAAACAATCATTAATAATAAGAAATTATTATTAAAAAAAAACAACGATCGAGTAAACAAACAGCTGATCGGTTGGTTGATTGAACTGCTAATGACGTCACGATTTCTACTCGTTTTTTTTAGCCTTCGTACAGTAGATAAATAATAAATTATTATGGGAAATTACGCGAATTTTGTGTTATGGCAGTTTTCTTTTTCCTTAGTCAAATTTTTTTTTTATTATTTATTATTTTTTTACACTTTTAATAAATAAAAATGAGGAAAAGAAAGTGGAGAAAATGTGAGAAAAAGCGTAATTGGAGGCTAAATATCGGCTTTAAAAAGACGTTTTTTTGATTTAAACCGGTTCAACCGGGTTCACACTACAGTGGCAGCGAATTGAACGTTTTCGGATGACGTCAGGAACATTTTGTGCGCCACTTCAAGCAACAAAAATTGGTACGGGGGGGGGGAAAGAAAAAAAAAAAGTGTAACGCCGAATTTTATAACATCACATTTCTTTTCTTTTATGACGAATTATGAGAATGTAAGATAAAGAAAAGAAAGTAGTTTACGAAAGTAACCGTAGCATCAAATCTTAATAAATATTTTTTACGCAATTTAAAAAAAGAAAAAAAAATTTTTTTTCTCAACAACTCAATAACCCACACGTTATTTTCCAGTGGAATGCGTTTCATTAAATTATTTTTTAAAAAAACTCAGGGAATCGTACTTAAACTAGATTTTTTTCATAAAAAAAAATTAATACAGTAGAATTTGCATTTTCTTAATTCAATTATTTATTATTATTATAAAGTGCAATATGAGATGCCGGGAAAAAATTTATTTCTATAAACAGCGCTAAATATTCATGGAGGAACCGAGCGATCAACGTGACGTCATAGCGGCCATTTTGTAAAAAAAAAAAAAAGGATGTACAGGGTGTGAGCTTAATTTCAAACAAAATTAACAAAAGCGAATCCTTTATAAAGTAAATTAATAAACAACAACAAGGTATTGCAAATGGGAGACAGAGATTACTATTCAAAGCGTCCAGATGAGATTTTGATTATTCAATAATAATTAACTAAAACTAAAAAAATAATGATAATAAAAATAAAATAAAAAAAAAGAAAAAGAGATAGAAACGTACTGGAAGTGCACAGCCAGGCAATTATAATAGTATATAATAATTATATATCCTCGAGATTGGTCGCCACACTACAAATATAACGTCCCGATGCGTTTCAAACTGTTGTTATTATTGGCAGCGCTGATGAGAATATTTTTATCCTTTTGTTCTTTGGGTTTAGCAATTGGCCCCCCGCACATTACGTTATTAATGAGATTGGCGCGATTGTAGTCGCTTAGAATGAGCTGGTGGTGGCGCTGCTGCTGTTGCGGCGGCCCCCCGTGAGGCGACTGATGCTGCTGCTGCTGTTGGTGATAGTGGAATTGGTAATTTCGATTGTCTTTACACTGCAAAAGTCCGAGACTGGTGAGCGATTTGGGCCTGCCCAAATGCAGCAACTGTTTCTTGTGCGCTTTTCTACCGGCCACGGCGTTGGGTGGCGGCCCGCACTCCTCGATAATATAGGAAGAGGCGTTGGAGGTTAGGCCGCCGCCGGAGTTGGACGAGTCTAGAGTGTTGAACTCCAGGCTGGTCAAGTTAGTCAACGATTTATACCGGATATTGAAAAGAGGCGACGTGGCGGACGATTTTACACTTCCGCGAATACCGATCACCGGATATGTTGGCTCGCCTCTTCCGGTTACTGCGATTATACCACCGCCGCTTCCGCTCCCTGCGATTCGTTGATGTTGACGAAACAGCTTGGCCGAAGACGTTTTAATAGCGTTGTTGTTGTTATTATTATTGTTGTTACTAATATTGAGACTTCCGTTATAACGTTGTTGTCCGCCGTTTTTAATGGCGTATAATTTGCTGAGCTTACTTCCGGCCGAACGAGAGTCTCGGCTGTAGAAACGTCCCACGCCTACGCGAGGAATTCTCTCGTAGTGGTTTTCGATGGCTGGTCGTTTGTGGCTGGAAGTGACTTGAACCACGCGAACCGGATGGACGGTGTGAGCGAGACGTTGGTTTCTGGCCGGGATGGTCTCGATGGGAGGAGGATCCGGAGGTTTAGTTGACTCCTCGGGCTTTGACTTGTCCTCCGTCGTCTCGTCTTCCTCGGACGAGCCTGCTTCTTCCTTTTCTCCAACTTCCTCATCCGCTTCTTCCTCGTCGCTTTTCACGTTGGTTTCGGCTGATTTTGGCAGAGGAGCGAAACCGCGGACGTAGTCGTAGATTTGATCGATTTCGTTGTAACGATCGTCGTGCTCTTGACCACCGGAAGGCGAACCGCTGTCGCCGCCGTTTAAATCCGACTCTGAACGTTTGCGGTAATTATGATCTATTTCCAAAGCGGAAGTGGAATGATGACGCTGCTGGCGGTATCCGTTGGGGTCGGAAAACGCGCGGCGGAAATAGGGAAGTTTACGATATAAGGCAACTTCCGGGCGATTTTGTTCTTTTCCGGCAGCGTTGTCCACTTCGAACACTTGTATTTTGTCCGCCGCGTCTTCGATCAACGTTTTGCACCGATCCTGAATCTGCTCGTACTCTTTGATGGTCTGCAAAAGTTCCGGGTTCTTGGGCGCTTGGAGTTTGAGAGGGATAGTGATGGGTACCGCCACCATGTGAGTGGATAAATCTCCCACTTTAGGATTGGAAGCTGAAGTGTGGAGCGGAAGTGCCATCACGCATTCTTCTTCGAAACTGGCGAATAATCTCATTTCCGGCGCGAAATTCGAGCCGATTTTTCCCCCCAGGGGCGTTTTTCCGGTCACCAGTCGCACCATGATGGGAAAACGTTTGGTCAATAGGTTTTTAATACTGTGGACACCCGAAATATTATCCTCCTTGGCCACCAGACTGAATTTGCCTCGTTGATCGAAGCTCAGATAGACGTTTTCTCCTTTGGTGTCAAAACAGCGTAGAAAACGACCTTTTCCGCCGCTGTCTTTGCGCGATTCCGAGTTGTTTTTGTCGGGGTTGGCGCTGCTGCCCATCACTTCGCTGAGTAAGACCAACGTCTCGCCGGCACTGATGGTCCGCACACGGTCGGTGATGATTTCCAGCTCGTCGCCTCTCGCCACGTAAGCTTTCACGTTTTCGCGCACCAGACACGAATCGGGAAACCTCCGCGCTAATTCGGCCACCGATTCGATGCAGCGCACGGCTTTTCCTTCTTCCGATAAAATTTCGAACCAGCCTTCGTAGTTGTCCGGGATAGCCAAACGAGGCCCGATCGGCACTACTTTTTTCCCTTCTTTGAATTTGACGCACTGAGCGGCCACTTTGAGTCGTTTGGCCCTGGAGCACAAGAAAACTGCCTGATGAAGCGACGAGGAACTGGACAAGGTGGACACGCCGAGAGTTAAATATTGACCTTTGACGATACGGGCTACTTGAGGAAGCGTGTGGTGATTTTGAAGGAAATCTTTTAGATATTCGCCCTCGTCGCACCATTTTACCACGTTGAGGAGAGAGGCGTTCGAGCCGTCGCTTAACGGACTCATCGTCGTCGGTAGACTATTGCTGCCGCTCGAAGTCGCTTCGTCTTCGGCAGACGAGATGCCACTCGTCGTCGTAGTCACCGTCGACGATGCACCCTGAGCGGCAGCCAAACGACGACCGCTTTTCCAGTGCATAAAATCGTCTTAAAATTGTTAGCAAAAAATTTTTTTTTTTTTTGCTAAAAGATAAAATTTTCAAACTTGGAAAGATTTTTTTATAATAATATGAAAACAGTTACTATAATTTTTTTAAAAAAGAATAATTCTTATTTTATCACAGAAAAATATTAATTTTAAAAGTTGATATACGTTTTTTTTTTTTTTTTTTCTCGAGAGAAAAAAAATATTTCTTTTTGTACTGTTTAAATTTAAATTTTTAAAAATAAAATCGGTTTGAATAATTTTTTTGTTTTTAGTTAAATAGACGAGATCCGTAGATGAGTTAAGCGAAGAAAATGATTGTTGTTAGTTGAGCGACGTGCGGGGCGTTGACCGTAGAAGGACGGCCGAGTTAGGTCGATCGTTTCCCGTCAAGAAATCCTTTCCGACTCGTTCGTCCCTTGTTTACTTTTATTTTTTTTTTTGCCCAAAGTTTTTTTAATTCACGATCGAATTGGCAGTGGCGATCACAAGTCACAAAAGTCGGTGAAACGCGTCACTCTTATCACAGCCTGCTGTCAACGAAAATAATTTCACCGCGCTAATAACCCACGTCGAACACTTCCGGTAAACTTTTTGGCAGGTAGTGGTTAACATTTTTTGGAGGCGAAAAAAATACACACTGCACCGAGAAAAAAAAACAATCCCAATCTTCGGTCCGTCATAGTCCGCCGTGACGTTCGCAACGAGATCAAAATAATTAAGCGAAAAAGTATTATTATTATTATTTTTTTAAATTAAATAATAATATTAAAAAGTTGTTGGCATACGAGAGTTTAAAAAATAATACGACGGTATTAAGATGGCTCCATTCCTGTTTCTTTAAATTTCTCTCGCCAACCTACTGCCAGTTTTGCGTTGTTTTTTTTTTTTTTTTTTCTTTACTTTTAAAAAATAATAAAACTAGCAGATGAAATGCGTTTGGTAGTTACCTGGAGGAGCGACTGAGCAAAAGTGCGCTAAGTGAGCAGCCTCCAAATAACTTATATGAGTACGTGTCACGAGCAAACTCGTTCGGCCGATACACCACACCTGACGGCCACCACCACGCATGCGCTCTAATGCTTTACTCGACTAAAACTTTTATCATATATATTTTTTTTATGTACTAATGGATGTTGAAGAAAAAGTCAGGTGGTTAAAATAGCCTCGTACTGCAGGTAACATTCGAATAAGAGGCGAGAAATATCGTCAAACGAGCACGCGAACGCCACTCGGTGATAAAATTAGGAAACTTTTTTTTATTTTTTTTTTTTAGTTAAATCTTAAACTTTCAATAATTAATGACAAATAACTTAATTGGATTTAAAAGCTTAATTAGAATTAATTTTCAAAATTTGAAATCTATTTAAATTTGATTTTTTAAAAAAAATTTAGGTAAATTTTCGGAAGTGAAACATTAAAACTGTATTTACATTTACTGCAACAATTAACGTTTTTTTCTTTTGCTACAATTTTTTTAATTAACTTTTTTTGAAAAAAAATTTTTCTTTTCGTTAAACCACCAAAAGTAACTTTTTATTAGTTTTAGACGTGTAAATTAATTGATTACAATTGTTTCCCTCACTCTCTCTTCCCCCTTCTTCTCTCCATTAATTAATTAGTAAAAAATAAAAAAAAAATTTTTTGAATTTGAAACATTAAAAACTATTTACGTGAATCGCAATAATTAGCGTTTCATTCGTTTTAATTAAGTATTAATGATCCAAGCTAATGTGACTCATTTTCTCGATCTTCATCTCTCTCCTTCACTCACTCAATCCTTTCCTGACCACTTTTTTTTATTCTTTTTTTTTTTATCATTATTATTTCCAGTCTTACGTTGACGTGACGTCTACGTATTAATTCATCGACAAGTGAAAATTCCTTCCGCGAACATTTTTATTTCTTCCATTTGTTTTTATTAAATCAAAAAGTTTGGCTGTCCCTCTCTCTCTGCGCCTATACGTTGTCTCGCTAAGTTGTAGGTGGAGGTTACGATGGAATCCATCCACCCCCACACACCCCTAAAACCAGTCTTCCAAATGGATTGCATACCGGTTTCCACCCCCGCTCAACTTTCTTTTTCTTTATTTATTTCTCAAATGTTATTTATAAAAAAAAAATGTAAAAAAAAATAACTTGAGGTAAGCTTGCTTTCCACGTCTACCGGTATGAGGTGTACGGCCATTTAGCTCGCACACCCTGGCCATTACATGGCTCGGTAGGTGGGTGGGGCCCGGGAAACTGGTTTGCATAGAGCGGAGCATATTGCTCAGACATGACTGCCATTTTCAATAGACATGTACAGGTGGGTTTTTTGGATGGCAGACAATTCGTCTTCATATCCGTCTGCAGCTAGCCTCCACCTTCCCTCTCTCTCTGGTTCATCTCTATTGATGAGGATTTAAAGTGGTTCCTTCACTTTCGATTAAAATCACTCTTTGGAATTTAATTGTTTGCGGAGTGGTTTTTTTTTTTTTTTTTTTTTTTTTTGAAGAGGAAGAAATAATTTTAAATGTATTTTTATTCCTCTTTTCTTTAATCCTGTATTTGCGATATTTAGAGTTAAAATCGGTAAATTGCATTTTTGAATGGAAAGTGAAATCTTACCAAAAAAAAAATTAACAATTTAATTCATTAATTGCAGTTTAGTGATCTAAACTTGTACTGATTGAGTGATGCGATAGTTAAGCCTCAAATTTAGTAATAAAGTTGGATGTTTTCTGAAAATTTGGCTTAAAAAGCTATTTTTAATGCATAATTTTTTTTTATTAATACAGTGAAACCCGCTTATAGTGCGATTCAAGGAACCGAAAAAAATTCGCGCTATAAACGGGATCGCACTATAACCGGGAAATGCTAAAAATGTAATTAAAAGTGTTTTCTTAGTGAAATGAAACATTTACTCAAAAATATTTTTTTAATCCAATTTTTTTGGCCTTACTTTACATGCATACTGTAATTGGCACGAAAAAACTGCCCACAAAGTTAACAATAATTTTTAAAATTCTTATATTGAAAATAAATTTTATTTAAGTGGAGCGCACTATAAGCGGGCCTATTATACAGACTTTTAGTCTCTGGGGACTCAATTATGGTCGCACTATACGCGGGTTCGCACTTGGTCGCGTTAATCGAAGGGTTAGGCTACTTTACTTTTGATTTTATTCAATTAATTATTTATTTTTGAATCGCTTTTTACAATTGAAATTATAGTTTTCGCGTTTAAAATCCGTGTTTTGAACTTTTTTACTGTATTTTTAAACAATTTTTAAAAAATGTTGTTTAATTTTTTAATATTGTAGGTGAAAATTGAGTTAATATAAGAATGCAGTTGAGCATTTTTACCCTTGTTACGAGGATGATGCATTTTGGTTGTTGTTGTTGAGAGTGGTTTGACCCTGGTAATTTGATAGAGCTGGGGGTGGCTACAACTTACATGTGCTAGTGTGTTTTATTGTGTTAGTTGAACGCCAACGCAAATAATAACAATAATAATGCTGCTGGAAAGTGAAAGGAAGAGATGAGCAAATGACGTCAGGCACGTACGAAATTACGGCTTTTTTTGGAGAAATGTAGCGTGTAGCTGCTAATTTGATCACGTGGCTCACAAAGAATGAGCTTTTATTTTTTGAATTTTTAAAAAATGCATTGACTAATTGGGACTTATTTAGCTTTTTAATTAAGGACGCTTTTTTTTACAGCTTTTCGTCGCCGTCATTATTATTTTAGTCATCTTTGCAATTACAATGCTGTTCTTGCATTTTTAGCAACGTGTTATTTAAATTAGATTAATTTAATGCTATTATACCGGTACAGCTAATTACTTCTAACGTTTTACAACTAGGTTTGCAAGATGTAGAACTAAGGAAATATCTCTATTATTTTTATATAAGTTAAATATGTTACGGTATTGTTTGCTTGGCTTTTTTTTTTAAGAATAATAATAACAGACAATTTTTTAAAAAAATAAAAATATGCAGAAGAACTAATTAGCAATAAAAACGTTCTTATAAATCTGTAATTTTAAGTAAATTTTCAGTAATATTTTTATGTTAATAATACTGTAAAGTGTATTATAGCGATCACATTGAATTTTACGGTGTTCTAATAATAATATTATTGTTATCATCAAAAGATCTAGTTTGGTATACCGGGTGATCAAACGTATGTTGTGGCTATTTTTTTCAACAACAAAAAAAAAAGAAATTTTATGGATTTGAGCATGCGCACACTTGTTTAAACTCGTTTAAGTTTGGATTTTATTTTTAAAATAATCGCTAACTTTAAATTTAATTTAATCTACATTTTGCATCTAATTAAGCAGTTCGCTCGCTATCGGGAGACGAAATTAGTTATTGTAATTACACCCAATGTAAACTAAAAAGTATTTGTAATCATCCTCACTGGGATTCGAACCCAGGACCTCCTGCTTAGAAGGCAGGCGCGCTATCCACTGCGCTATGAGGACTACAATTTATAAAGTTTTGCTTAAAAGAATCGCTAACTTAAAATTTAATTTTTGTTTGGTAAAACCTCAAAACTTTAAATCAAGATTTAGTCAAGATTTAGAAATCCGGAAGCAGCGAAATATAAATGAACAATATTGGACAACCTATATTGGGTAATGATGTCAATAGAAAAAAAAGTGATGCCACCAGGGAAATACCAATTAGGTCACTTACACTGTTCTCATCACTGTCTTATAAAGAGTATCCACTCAAATCTTACATTTTGCATCTAATGAAGCAGTTCGCTCGCTATCGGGCGACAAAATTAGTTATTGTAATTACAGCCAATGTAAAATAAAAAGTGTTTGTAATATCCTCCCTGGGATTCGAACCCAGGACCTCCTGCTTAGAAGGCAGGCGCGCTATCCACTGCGCTATGAGGACTACAATTTTAAAATTATTGCTTAAAAGAATCGCTAACTTTAAATTTAATTTTTGTTTGGAAAAACCGCAAAACTTTAAATCAAGATCTTGTCTAGATTTAGAAATCCGGAAGCTGCGAAGTATAAAATTAATGAACAATATTGGACAACCTATATTGGATAATGATGTCAATTGGAAAAAAAAGTGATGCCACCAGGGAAAAACCAATTACGTCAATTTCGCTGTTCTCATCACTGTCTTATAAAAAGTGTCCACTCAAATCTTACATTTTGCATCTATATTAAGCAGTTCGCTCGCTATCGGGCGCCGAAATTAGTTATTGTAATTACACCCAATGTAAAACAAAAAGTGTTTGTAATCATCCTCACTGGGATTCGAACCCAGGACCTCCTGCTTAGAAGGCAGGCGCGCTATCCACTGCGCTATGAGGACAACAATTTTAAAAGTTTTGCTTAAAAAAATCGCTAACTTTAAATTTAATTTTTGTTTGGTAAAACCGCAAAACTTTAAATCAAGATCTAGTCTAGATTTAAAAATCCGGAAGCAGCAAAATATAAATGAACAATATTGGACAACCTATATTGGATAATGATGTCACTAGATAAAAAAGTGATGCCACCAGGGAAAAACCAATTACATCAACTTCACTGTTCTCATCACTGTCTTATAAAAAGTGTCCACTTAAATCTTACATTTTGCATTTAATGAAGCAGTTCGCTCGCTATTGGGGGACGAATTTAGTTATTGTAATTACACCCAATGTAAACTAAAAAGTATTTGTGCTCATCCTCACTGGGATTCGAACCCAGGACCTCCTGCTTAGAAGGCAGGCGCGCTATCCACTGCGCTATGAGGACTACATTTTTTAAAGTTTTGCTTAAAACGTTATCTCATAATAAATACTTGTTAAATACTATTTAGTGGGAAAAGTTTAAATGAGTTTATTACTATTTTTAATGATCGAGTTGGTCAATTTTGTTTTATTTAATAGTTTTCCAAAAACTGCTGATGTAAACAACATTCCTTTATACCGGTTGAGACAGTACAATTCTGCGATGTAGTTGATTATTTTATGGACGTTCCTTTTCTGATGATTGGCAGCTCCTTAGTTTTCTTAAAATATGGTATACATTTTAAAAATAGAGGGTGGGCCTAGGCATAATTCTTTCTTTTTCAATCAACTATCATACCACTGCATTTGGTTATAGGCTAAACTAAACTAGAATTATTTACTTCCCGTCTCTCCCCCAACTTCTTAACCACGTTCTCCCTCTATCTACACTGCAATTTCGGCATGTGTAAAACAAGATAAAGTGTAATTTTAAACAAATACATATACAGCACAGAAAAGACTCTATTTCCGGCACAAAAAATCTTCGAGCTCCGCGGACTCAAAATTCGCGCAAATTGCAGTTTAACTCATCCTAACATGTCTTGCAATTTTTACAGATTATTTATTAAACCTGTAAAAGTTATTCAGAAGTGACATAAATCAAAAAAAAGTTGTATTTTTAAAAGTAAACATGCACACGCGTAGTCAATAAGTACAATAGGAAGACTATTTCGAGATAAGAAGCTTTGTATAGCATAATAATAATAGATTTAAGTTTAAAAATGTGTTAACGAATATTAATGATTACATTATTAATTTTTAAACTGGAATACCGGTACTTTCAAGCTAAAAAATTATTAGAGATGTACTCGTATAATAATTTTTTTATTATAGCTTACGTAAAACTTGTCCAGGGGGCGATGACATAAAAATAAACTCACCATTAGGGTTAATAAACAAAAAAAAAATTATTATATAATGCGAAAAAGAATTTAAAATAATATTGGGAAAAAAGTTACCGTAGGGTAAATGAAATTTGTTTTTGCCAACCAAATATACTGTATATCAAAAAATCAACATAACGCTCGCGCAAATGGAGGGTTGAGTCGTAAAGGAATTGGAAACGTTTTCCTCCATCATGTAACCGTGTTAAGTGAAAAGCGCGTAAATCGAGGGACACCGGTTTGGGATTGTGATTCGTCATGTGTTTTGCTCTCTTCACCTACTTTCGAAAGAATTCCGTTCGTTTTTCATTTCTATCGAGTGATTAATTACAAGCAGCAACTGAATTCAATAAACCGATTGAATTGCAAACGGTACGCCGGCAGAAAGCTCGGTCTTAACATTTTAATGGGCATTGGTAGTAGTGGTACGCGCACGTGAATGGTGTGGGCGGTTAGGAGAAAAGTTCATTACACGACTTTTTCAACTACCTGTACTTCTTTTTTTTTATTATTACCAATGACGTCACGTATTTCACCATCTTGGTTCATTATTTCAAAGAATCGATTGGATCCTCGTTTCGGTGGAAATCGTTGAAATTTTTGTCGCACTTTTTGAGTGATGCCATCGGGCGAGTGCTTTGATCAGCTTGAGCTTTTTTTATATAAATACAGTAGGTGTATCGTGGGGTAGGACAGCGGTTTGACAACGAAGTGGCCTGCAAAGACGAATTTCTTGGAAAAGCACTAACATTTTTCAAATGTCAACCGAAAAATGCCGTTCGATATACCGGATGCTTTTTTTTTTTTTTAATTATTTAACTGTATGTGACACTTTTAGAATGGTGACGTACACCCGTAATTGTTATTAGGGTAAGGTTTCGTTTTTATGATGCTCGAATTACCAGAATTTTGTTTATTTCCTGTTTTTTTTTTATTGTCGAGCATTATACACAATAGAGCACAATACGGTAAAAATCTAGATCAATAGAAATTAGCTCACACGCACCCTGCAAAATTGTTTTTCTTAACGCTTATTTTCACATTTTTTTTTTTTTTTTTTTTTTAAACTTTGCAATAATTTTGTTAATAAATAATTTAAAATAATCCAAATAATGGAAAATGGAGAACAAAAAAATATCATTTTTTTTAATAAAAGAAAGACGGCGAGAGGAAGATGAAGTAGATCCAATTACGTTCAGGTTATACAGACACACTTAGCCTAATGAAAAAGAAAATGTAAGTCGTAAAGCTAATTGTATGTAAATGCAAATAGAACAAATTTCACTTATAGCAATTCACGAATTGTTAATCAGTGCCCTGTTTCATAAACGTTGACAAGTCGACAAATGTCGACAATTGTAAAATAATCATCAAAATTCTGTTTCATAAAAACTTTGACATTCAAATTTTAATGAAACGGCAATGTGTTGAATTTTACAATTTTGACTAGCACGTGTCGATTTGTAGAAATAATGTCATAATTGTCGCGCCTGTAAGTTTTATGAAACAGGGCACAGGTCTTTCAAATTGCTCTATTTCACTAAGGGACGATCCACGTATGGCGCTTGATATTTAAGGGGGGAGGGCCAGGAAAATAAACGGCCCAAAAATTGTAGCCGTACGTGGCCCCTAAGTTCCTAACATTCAGTATGAGAAATATTTTAATTTTTGAACCATTTATCATTAGCCTTACTAAATTATTTTACGTTTATTTTAAATTTAATTTTTTTAAAAAAAAATTTTTGATTTGGTTTTAACATAATCAATGCAATGAGTGGTTGTAAGAATGTTTTTTAAAAGTCTTTTAAGCTCTTATAAATAATTTGATTTTATATGGAATTACGTTTAAATATTAATCAACGTTAATCAAGTTTATATTTTGTGTTATTGAAGAGCAAAATATAATTTTTTTTCTTTTATTATTTATTTTTTAGATTATTGTAAATATATTGTTTGAAACATGATCAACACTTAAAAATAAAAATTGTTTTTATTTTTTTATTTTTATTAAAATTTGTCACAAATTGATGTGTGCACAAAGCCCATCAATTTTTATTTTATTAACTATACAAGGTAAATTTGGACTTTTAGTCTAACCAATTGAGATTAGGATAAAACGAGATTCAAGTACCGGTAATAAATTAAATATAAAAGTATTTAAAGTATAATACTTAATAGGTTTTTAAAACGTAAGCTGAAACAAATGATCGAGCTCTCGATTCTCTTCCATCTCGTTACTTTAATTGTCATTTTTCATAGCTCATCCCGCTTCCGGTTACGTTCTCTGTACGGATTTAACCTTAACATCAAATTTCTCAATTACGTTTAATTACACTATTTTTAATTCCCTTTCTACTCTTAAATTGTAAAATGTGTTCCGGTGGAGCGAAATTGAGTTCCGTTCCGTGTTGGCGTGTTAATGATGACGTTCTCACGTGCATTTGAAGTCCACCGAAAATGATGGAATAGATAAATTACGAATTGTAATTAGTTTTTTCTTCCGTTTTCGCTGATTGACAATCGGTGCGTGATGACGTCATGAGATAAGTAAAAGCTGTTTTTTTTTAATAATTATATAATATTTTTTTTTATTATAGTATTATTGTTATTATTATAAAAAGCATTTTGAAAGATGTCAAAAGTGTTGACGTTGACGTGAGTGTACGGAGTGGTCACAATGTCCCGCGATAGGGGGCACTCGTGACAGGGGTTAATACTCTTTCCTCTCGTGTTTTCACTTGCGATTTCTCATCCTTAATAATTCAGGGCCAATTCCGGTCTCATTTGCGGTCAAATAACCGGATACACTACGTTTATCGATTCTTCGAAAAATCGATTGCTTCATTTTTAAATAAATTGGCTTCTTTCATGTCCAATTTACAATCAAATTTTTAAGTTTATTTACAGTAGAATTATTACGATGGAAAAAAAAAAGATATATAAAGCGTGTATTTTAATTAAATTCCTGTAAATTTATATCATCATATTACATTTAAAATTTATGTTTAAAAAAATCCGATCGTTAAAACAATGAATAAAACATAAAATTGTATTTTTTTTAATGAAAGCTTTTATAATTTTATACAGTATATTTTAATACAATGCGAAATAATGTTTTGAAAAAAGCAGTGTATTTCTCATCCGCAAACCACAGAGAATGTGAATGCAGGTAAGCAAAGGCCGCGCTTGCACTTGACATCTAATTAAACGTTTTATGAGCGTAATAGAATAAACTAGAATTGTAATTACAAGAAACGCACTTTTTTTTATATACAACAAATTAATAACAGATATTAATAGGAATCGCAGTCAAAATGACCCTCGTATTTGCTTTGCTCTCATTTCACACACCCGTGTATGCCTTTTATTATCATTCGCAACATTATTGTTGTTTTCGGTTCCTGTTTTTCCCAGCTAGTCTCCTCCGGCCAAAAACAATATTTGCCTAGCTTTCCTCAACCACCTACTCGCCTTCTACTTGTATCTCTATGAGGAAACAGCTACGTTACAGGGTGTTTCACTCGCTCGTTTTCTTCTCTACCTTTGCGTGTTTTCATTTCTCGGCCCAGAGATATACAAAAGTAATGAGAAGAAAAGTGAGTCTGTGCGTGTTTTATCCTAATTATTGTTTTGTATACACAATACTGTTCAACTTCAACGGGATATGCACTCAACTCCCCTTTCACTACAGCTAACTCTACATCACATACATAAATAAAGATGCTCTTATGGCGCAGGTAAATAAATATCAGATAAAGAGAATATTTAAACTTCTAATAATTTTTATTAAAAATACATTAGAATGTAAGTTGAATGAACGGTAGGAGTATAAAAATTAAAAATATATATGCCTTTCAATTTGCAGGCAATGCAATTTCTTATAACATACCGGTATACAGTTCAAGTATTTTACTAAAAAAATTAGTTTAAGGGTCTGCTGGAAAAAAATACGAATAATAATGATCATTGTAACAAATTTTAAATTTTTTTTTTATTTAAGAAATATTAAAAATAAGTTATTGTAATGTGTAGTTGCAGATTTTATTTTAAAAAAATGGCCTTCGTTTTCATGGGTATATCTAGAAGTGTTAAGACTACATGTAGTTATTATTTCATCATGATTTAAATTATGAAAAATCGATGTATTATTACAGTACCGTATAAGAGTCTATATAACTTATTACTGCGGGGCAGGCGGCAATTTGTATAGATTTCTAATAGAGAACAGTAAATTTTTTTCTGTAATTGTAGAAGTAATTTTTTTTTTAAAATAATACTTTCTAAATGACTCGCTGCACTATGCAATTGAGTGTGGTTTTGGTCCGGAAGTTGGTTAAAGAAAGTAATTTACTAATTCGGCAAGTTGTTGTTTAAAAGGAACCGCTAGCTATTTCACTCAATTTCCGTCCTTCACTTTCGTTAAGGTTACACTAACTATATTGTGGTTTTCAGTAATTAATTTTTCGGTTCCTCTGTGCGTTTTTTTTTTTTATTCATTCATTTATTATTATTATTTTATAAGCATTTTAATTGCAAGTTATTAATTAGACAATTATTTTTAAGATTATTATCTTTTTATTATTATTATTTTTTTGGAAATAAATATTTTAGTTGCAGAAAGAAAAAAAAAATTAATTAGTTTTGTAAATAAGCGGTATTGCGAGGTGAGCGTGTGTAGGTGTAATGGCGTGTCACGCTTACTTCATGTGGTTTACAGGTTACGCGAACTTAAACCGTACGACGTTTTAATGACATTCCGATTTTGATGACATTCAGCTCTTTCATTTTTAGTGAATCGCGTGAGTTGAACATTGAATATACTGTATGATCAAGTCTTGTCTGCATGCTTGCTGGGTTATAGATGAATATATTATGGCTTTTCTTGCAAAAAAAAAGCAACAACAAAAAAAAAAAAAAAGGGGGAAGAAGAAAAAATTATTCGTTCTTTTTAAATAAATAAAGAAGAAAGCGGAACTAAACGAGAGCATCTTATTATTATATGGAAATGGGCATTTGCAACGGTTACGTAAGAAATGTTGTGTTGATTTCCGCATGATGTCACGTCATGTGCACGCGCTGCCGGGGCCGCTCATTCGACCAAGTCAGCGAGTATACCACGAACTTGTTACGCGCTTTTGTGGATTTTTTTAAACTAAATTTAGTGCTTTTATTACATCAAAAAGTCAGTTTTATTTTGAAATAATAAGATTATTCATTACCTACGTTCTGTAACTCAGAGTTTGGGGGAAAAGCATGATGGTGATCCCACTATTTTTAGATTTGTATCCTCGACCAATACAAATCTGCTAGCACTCTATTTATAGGGTGATTCAAGTAAAACAATAATTTTGAAAAATCAATTTATAAGTTAAATTTTAATGAAAATAAATTAATTTCAGGAACATCTCATCTTTAATAATAAAAAACAATTTTTGGAATATGACCTCTCAGACTGAGTCGGCACGCGTTAATGCGCTCCAGAAAATTTGCATTAACCTTATGGCAGGTGCCGGCAGATGCCGAGATAAAGTCGGCAGGTGCAGGCAAGATGGCGACAATGACATCAAGCGTTAGCCGCAAGGATTTCAAGCAAGAGCACGTTAACAAGTGCCGACTCACTTGGAGAGGTCATATTCCAAAAATTATTTTTGAATATAAAAGATGAGATGTTGCTGAGTGCCAATAAAAATAATTTATTCATTTTCATTAAAATTTGACTTATAATTATGTACATATATTGATTTTTTAAAATTATCGTTTTACTTGAATCACCCGATATAGCCTATGCTTGCAATTACGTTAAAGAGTTTGAAGAAATGCATATAACGGGTGAAACTGCTGCTTAGATTTCAAAACTATAATTATTATTATGGGTACTGGTACATGTATAGTAAATTCACAATTTTGTCAAATTACTTTTTGTCAAAGACTGCTGCTATCATTTAAATAATGATAACAAACGTTTGTTTAAGGAACAGAATTTTGTTATTTATTTTTGATTATTTTGTTGTTACTAGCGTTGCGTTGTTCGGTAATATCGCTTGCCAGCCAGGTAAACAGGTGGTTGGATGGATGGAAAGAGAGACTGGGGCGGGGCTAGCAACGGTCTTTGACCTCGTTTTCCTGGATAAGAGTTTGAGTTTGTGACGTTATCATCATCTCATCCCTGTTTGAAGGTGAGGAGGATGAGGAGGGAGGAAGAAGATGATCTGTTAAAAAAAAATCTGACGCCTGCAGAGACCGTTTTGTGAAATTATTTTATTAGCCTGAGCAATAAGGAAACATTTCTATACACTTTTTATTACTTTTTACAGTCGCATTGTTTAACGAATTACATTTTGATGTATTCCAAACACGAAGCACAACACTATGGATGCTACAGTTAGAAAATCTTGTACCGAGTGTATTAAAAAAAATTTTTTTTTTTGGTTATTATCAACTTTTTTTGTGTGTTTTTTAATTTTGTTTAATTAATTCATAGAGTGAACAATACATTAAAATAAGCCATTATCTCAGATTGCCTCATTTACTTAACTGGGATTTATGTTAGTTATAATTATTTTAATGTTTTTTTATGTACCGTACATGTATTTTAATGCAAAAATACATTTTTTTAAAAAAATAAAACCCATTAAATTAAATTTTTTTTACTACCACAATTAATAATTTTTTAAATTAAAATGTCGATAAAAGCTAAATCCAATTTATCTCAAAATTCCATCTTTGATTTTAATGGCAATATTAGGTATTATTGATATAAAGTTGCTTTTTTCTGCAGTTTTTCATGCTAGTGTTTGTAGCGTCCTCTATAGGAGACATTGAAAAATTTAATAAAAAAAAAGCATTCTTCCCTTTTCAAAGTACTGTATAAACTAAATAAAAATTCGTGCTTTCAGATTAAAATAGATTAAATAACAACACAAAATATAGTTTCGCGACTGTTGTCATAATTAGCTCACAAATAAATTAAAGCAGCATTCAGGTTCAAAAAATGTGCGTTTTCTCTTTTTCTGAATCACCAAATAATTGTAAATGTGCCAAACGTCTATTGTTGGAATCTTCAATCGGAAATATGCATGTAGTCGAGGTCCAACCAATGTAAATAAACAAATAAATTAGCATGATTTGAACAAGACAAACAGAAATGGAACACGTTGAAAATGAACTACTTTTTTTTTCTAAGTCGCGTATTATACAGTTCAGAGGTATTGTATTAATTTGTATTTTAGTTAAATAAATGAAAACGTCGACCTACGCATGCGCCGACGTAAAACAAGCATAAAAGCTCATCTTAACCCCGGAAATATTTATTAGAATAATAATCATAATAATAATAAATAAAGAGATCTCGCTTCTATTTCTTAAACAAAAAAAAGAAAAACTTATTTTTTTTTTTCTTTTCCCCTTCGCGTTTTTTAATTCGACTTTACTCGAAGCTTAACAGGTTTTTCTCTTTCAATTTATTTTATGTATAAGTCGAGGGAAAAAATTATTGATGGTGGGAGTTAACACTTTATGAATTTAAAATTTAGATATTGTGGAAAAGAAGAAAAAAAAAAAAGGGTTAGGCGTTTTTTTATTCGACAAAAAAATGGGCTTACTGCTGAGGTCAATTAATGGCTTTAACGAGCTCTTTATGAACGACTTTTGAAGCCTCCCAGCACAATTAGTCGAAAAATCATATAAAATCAGCCTTCTTTCATTTCAATTTATTATTATGAATGAAGATTTTGGTGTTTATCTTCTTATTACTATTATTATGTATTACTATTATTGTTAAAGTGGGCTATCAGCCTTTTTATTTATTTATTTTTTATTCAAACCTTTTGGAAATATTTAGGCTATTCTCACTCCTACATCTACATTTTGCAGTTTACATTATTATTTAATTTTACCACAGATTCAATTTCAATACTTCAAACTTAAATATTTATGTTTTATGCAAATTATGTCACTCCAGAAATCTTTTTACCGCTTCACGATTTTTTTTTTTTATATAAAAGTTAATTGTTGCCGCTTCAAGTGCGCTAATGAGTCTCTTTATTTTGGTTTATTTCTAAAAAAAATTATGTTATGTAGGTTGAACAGAATTATACATGACTTTACTGAAAATTAATTTTCTTTAAGAAACTTTTTTCATATTACCGCATATAAATGAGCACCTGCATCCCATTAAAAACGTAAATAAGATGAAAAGTTTATTAAATATTAAATTTTTAATTTATAAACGGTATATAAATAATAATTTTAGGGGAAAGTCCCCATTAATATACAATTTTTATTTACCACTTTGTTTTATTTATTTTTACTTTTTATTTGCATAATAATTACTGTATTATTGGCAGGTAACGGCGTTCTTCTGAACGTGCAGTGTGAATTATGCTTAGATGACGTTTGAGCAGTAGTGTGATCGAGCCTTATTGTCAATTGAAATAATTTCAATTCGTCTTCCTTGTATTCGGAAATTATGAGCTTATAATTGATAAACTTATTTTAGTTAATTTTGAAGATGAATTCGGATGTGGAGTTTCATATTCGGAATAAGTACCCGTGGTCAAGGTTACCAGCAAATGTGAAACAGGTAAAATTTGGTCCACATATTGAAAAGTCGGGATGACGTAAACGACTTGATTTGATTTGAGGGCGTAACATTATATTAAATTCTTTCTTATTGTAGCAATTGGGTAATTCGCAATTGGAATATGAAAAATGTATCAAGTCATTTAGCATTCGAAATCAATTACGGCACAAGTGCAACTTAGGTACGGTACATTGTTTGCAATATTTATAATATTATAATATCCCACTTGACTATTGATATTTTTCCAATGAACATAGTGAGGACAGTTGCCAAGGACCACAAACGCTATTACGACGCGCTGTTGCGTTTTAGCAGAGAACATCTTATGCTTTTCCCATATCATTTATCGGATGTTATTGTAAAAGGCATGAGAGTTACACCATTTCAGTATTATTTGAATATGATGCAGGTAAGGTGCACAAGCGTCATTTTTTTTTTACATTTTGCGTTAAAATGTTTTCTATTTTGCAGGATTTAATGTTGCAAGAGAAAAGTTATGATTCTCTACCTAACTTTACTGCAGCTGATTGTAAGAATTGTTATTATTCTTCCATTAAACTTATTTTATGAATAATTAAAAACAGGTTTAAGGCTTCTCGGTATAGGCCGCAATCAGTACATAGATTTGATGAATCAAAATAGATCGTCTAAGGTAATTATGAATTACTTTTTAATACTGTATTATATTTAATTTGAATATACCGGTACATGCATATTTTTAATTTTCCTTGCAAGTTGTTGTAACATAATTTTTATTTGTTGGGCTTTTTTTAGAAATTCTTTAGCCGCCGAAAGCCAGTAAAGTATGTTCTACCCTCTCAGCCGATAGCCGACTTAGTTGTGGAGCCTTGGTGGGACGTGCACGTCGGTTATATCACAGAAGATGATATCAAGGTTTCTTTATTGTTATTGATTCATAAGTTAACGCGTTTGAATTAATGCGAATTATATATTGTATAGATGGTGAATGAAGGCGAAAAGACTCTCATTGATAGTGTTATTGACAACGGACCTCAAAAGGCCGGGAAATGTTCATTTAAAGATGTTCACAGTATGCACCAGGTTTTAGTGAGGTTTTTAGAGAATAGCCCGGTTTAGATTTTTGTTCATCTTTATTCAACAATAAATAGGTCTGTACCGAAAGGGATTAATTTATCTCGATGTTCCTATAATGGATGAAGATTGCATAATCGGTATAAGATTTTTCTTCATATTTGTCTTTTATTCCGAGATTAATGATTTCATATTATCCCTCCCATTTAGTTCCTCCTCTTGAAGGTTTTGTCATGAATCGTGTACTTGGCGATTATCTTGAAACTTTGCTTTACAAAATATTTGTGTCAATCGATGAACATACATCTGTGGCAGAGGTTGCATTATTTTTTTTAATTTCGAAAGTGTTTGATATTAATATGAAACTTTAATAGCTGTCTAGTATCCTTCAAATTGATTTGGAATTAGTTAAGGTATTTGTTTTGGTACGTTACTGTAGTTTAATGCAGGCGATATTGAAATTGTTTTATGCAGAGCGCTGTGTCCTTGTATTGCCGATTGGGCTTTGCTTATCGAAAAGGGCAAGACTTTGACGCTTCGACTTGTCACTTAACTTGGGCACAATATAAAAAGCCGTCCCCTAAACGGTAAAATATTTTTTTTTTGGTCTCCGCTTTATGTATTTATGCTTATACACGTGTTTAGAAACGTTGAAACGGAAGGATCGTTATTAATAGATTGGGGATCTGTGGAAAGGATTTCCATTGACAACGAAGCTTCAATTTCTCAAAAGTCGCCAGATTCATCAGTGGCAGATGACACAGGTTTTAATTTTGAAATGAAATGAGATTAGCTTTCTATGATTATTTCATATTTTGTTTTTAACAGTTTCTGAAGCAAACGACATTTCCGTCGGTTCGGGGTTCAGTAAACGTATTGCGTTCTTATTTGATTCCTCGTTAACTGCTTTTCTCATGATGGGAAATTTATCACCGGTAATATATCTTTTAAATTTTAACGAAGAATCATTTTAGATCTAATCATCATAATATAGGGTCTGAAAAGTCACGCAGTGACGATGTTTGAAGTTGGAAAATTACCCGATGAATCTTTAGATAGTCTTTTGGCAGAACTGGACAAAGTAAATTTCTACTTACGAAAAACGGTAAGAGCGTATTATTTGTTGATTATATTTTTTTCGCGTAGATTGGAGAAACTGGGGAAGGTGAAGCCCAACGGTATTATGACCACGCACTTACACTTCAAAGTACAGTGAGGTTTTTACGGGGTAATCCAGAACTTCGAATTCAACCACTTAATGAAGCATCTGGACCCATCACGGGGCCAATGGGTTTGGACTTGATTCGCTGCGAGAGTTTATTAAGTCTTGAACCAGCAACTTGCGCCCGACTATTAAATAAAAATTATGCGTAAATATTTTTATTACTACATTTAATAAAATGGAAAGATTTTAATAGTTGTTATTTAGGCTGTTGGTTTCTATGGCTCCTTTGAGTAACGAAATTCGGCCCATCACAAGTTGCTTACCTCCTCACCTGGGACCATCCATTCCAGAGGTATGATCAAATTTTTTTAAACTGAAAATTGTTTGATCGTTTTTAAAATTAGGTTAGTTCCATATGGTTTAAACTATTTTTATATCACATAACGAAACATGGTCCACCTACCCTTCTGTTGGCAAAAGGAACAAGACTAAGAAAGTTGCCAAAAATATTTCAAGTACTGTACATCTTATTATTTGTAATTATTATTGATAGTAAGATTATAATAGATTATTTTTAGAGTTATGATCGATTAATGGTCACTACATGGGGCCACGACCCGGGAGTAGCACCCACATCGAATGCTCTTCTTACACTTAATGACGCACTCGCACATTCGGCAGTTTTAGTCCAGGCATATGGCTGCAAATCCGATGGAGAAACTATATACGTGCCTTTTCCTTTTGAAGCGAAAGAAGCCGCCCATAAAACAGGTGATTATTATCAAACATTTGTATCATGTTCTATCTTATTCTTTTTTTAAAAACATAATTATTCAATTAGGAATTCACAGTCACCCTGCCATAGAAAAGCTTACCTCCTCCTTAGATTTACAACATACTTGCGGTTATATAACTATGATTAATATAACGAAATCTGCTTTCAATACTGGTTGGAAGTCAGTAAATAAGCAGATGGAAAACGTATTGGTTCAACATGAAGCTGATGAAAATGTACTTTCCGGAGCTGAGGCAGAACTTTTAGCCACTGAACTGAGCGATTTGAAAGTAACACCGTCCGATACATCAAACGATGAGAAAGGAAAGATCAAGTTAGAGAATTGGACTCTACTAGACTGTTATTTTGGTTTACCCCTTTTTGATCTAAAATTGAATAAAGACATTTGCCAACGAATTTCTAAAAATGGTCTATGCAATTCTCAAAGGTAATTATTACGAATTACTCAAACCATTTTATAGCTTGTAAAAATATTATTTTGTCTTAATTTTAGTTTAAGCAAGTCGACACATTCCAGTCGTTTATTGACCATTCATTTATTAGATTTCATTTTCGACGTTCAGGTATTGCTGAAATTTAATCGTGGGTATTAGACAAATTATCATTTAAAATTTAGGGCACGACAGCTGAAAGCGAAGCTCGATTCGATTTCAACACTTCATCTAGAAAACCCACCGAGTTATTAAATATTCCAGCTCCCAGCAAAAATCTTTTATTTGTGGATGGCAAGTTTGAGCAGTGGGATGAAAGGTAGGAAATTTAATTTTATAAGATTATTACTTACACATAGAAAGAAAAAAATATATATATTTGGCGTTGTTGATGAAATTAAGATAATGTTGGCAACAATAAATTGAAACTTATTTTGTCACCAAGAATTCATTTTTAATTTCGTTTATATAATAATTATTTCAACGCTAAATTTGCATGAAAATTTTTCAAAATTAATTCTCGGTTGGCGAGTGATTTCCACTACCGTCCCCTCAAAATTAAAAACGATTTTTTTCCATTAACAACCTGTACACTGCTACTCGGTAAAAAATCAAAAAAGAATAAAATCGAATAAAGAAAATATCTCTTGAATACACACTTGACAATTCTTTCAGTTAATATACTTTCCGAAATTAACATAATTGAAAGTGCCAACGCAATCGAACCACTAATAACATTGAAATTCTTTGGATCTACAATCAGTATAGAAGGGTTTTGGGGTCTTCAAATGTGCGGCTTAAAGTACATAGATTTTACTAGATGTTTGTAATTTAAAGAGCGAACATAATACTAAAGAATCGATGCGATTATAAGAGAAAAAATTGCTCCATGATGAGCGTTGATGATAAGAAAAGAAAGAAAACAAATTATGAGCATTTCAGCAAAACTGAAAAGAAAATAAAATTAATTTGAGCGAAATTAGGAAATTAAAACTAAGGTTTTACCTTCCATCTGTTTCCACAAAGGTTGCACAACACAAACGTTGTCATCGGTTCATCAGCACTCCTTGTTTGGACCTGATTGTAGCTGCAATTTCGTCCTTTGCATTTACCGCATTTTAGAAGATCAGTCGATGTTCCTCCTTGTAGCGTCATTTGATGATCGTTAATCGCTTCTTTTGTAAACTTCTGTCGCAACTCTTTCATTTCATTGCTTGCCATTTCCTATTTAATAATATTAAAATTTTCATTTGGAAGTTAAATATTTAATTGACAAAAGTAAAAGTACAACTTACATCGGGAGTCATTGTAGCTAGACGTTCGGGAGAGATCACTGCTAGAATTACATTTTCTCTCAGCTGAGGGTTTTTAGTATCTTTTAAATTGGCTACTCTGCTACGTACACGGTTTTTATACTTCATTTCCGTATTTCTGAATTCTTTAAATATACGTGAACAAATTAGCTAAAAAAAATTTTTCCGATTCAACCATGACAATTGTTATTATGATACATGCAGTTGATTTCAAAAGGATATAATCTTCAACTCTGGCAGCTATTTCATCTATGTCTCCTCCTTCAAGCGAGGCATCTAAAGTTCGATAATGATTAATTAGTTAATGCTGCCGTAATTACATTATTATTTTAAACTTCAAAAGCTAACCGTAATCAGTTTTAAGAGCGACTGATAATAATTCCCTGCATTTAATTCGCACAGAGTCTGTCGTTTGAGTGGGTACGGGAAATGCAGTTTGCATTGGTTTATTATTATTAGTTGCATCTTTTTTAGGAACACTGCTTGCGATTTTTTCTGGAACTGGTTCTTTATTTGCTTCGGTTTTGGGATTTTGAGGTGTTGAAGATTGACTGCCATTACCTAGTACAAACACGATTTTAATAATGATACAACTAAATGAACACACCATTAACCATAACTAATTCAACTTACTTTGCAGTAATTTCTTCCAACTTTTTATTAAATGTTTGGCCAAAGTGATTACATCATCGTCTTTGCTAGATTTTCTTAGTGAATTCACAGTCATGCCAATTCGAGTTTTCTATCAATTATATTATATTAATTACATAAAATTAAAATACAGGATTGTAAAATAAATTATTACGGTAAGCACTTCCAAATTGATGGGCAAATCTCGAAGGGTTTTCAGTAAATCGAGAGCTTGAGCTGGACTCTGAAAATAAACGAAAGGGGTATAATATTAGTTAACGACTCTATTAAACCCTATATAGTGTAGTTAAACGAACGAATAAATCTAACTACTTTTGTCGCAGGATGATAGTCCTATCGACCATCAACCTTTATAATAGTAGTTAGATTATTAATTAAAACTACAAACATCAAATTTCAACTTTTATTATTATGAAGGACCACCCATAATGCATCCTTTTGTCCTTGAGATTTATTAACTTGTATTTTTTACATGTAAATTAGAATTGAGCCAGTATTAGATAAGTCTGTCAAAATAATCGAAGTTTATTTTGCATTTATTGTTGTTATGCCTTCTTGATATCGTTTTGTACATAATATTTCAAGATGTAGACTTGGATCTCAAGCAAACAAAATTTAGGCATAAATTAGGTTTTCTAGAACCTGTGATAAGACACTTACTGAATCCCCACTGGAAACCATTCTTTCCAGTTTTTTACCAATACGAAATACATCTTCTTCGCAAGTCATTATTATTTAAGTTAATATTATTACGCCAGTAAATGAAGCTAAAATAAAAGTTCGGGAGGTATGAGATGCAAACAGGTCAAATGATAAATCCTCAATACACTTTCAATTGCACTGCTCGGTGAAATTCATCAAACACAACAGTGTTGTTAGATAATTATTTTGGCAACATTATTATAATATTATTTTAAAAACATTTTAAACATATTAAATAGTTTAATAATTTTAGTATAATTAAGTTTTAAATATTAAAGTATACTACAACTATAAAATTAATTTAATAATTAAATTTCTTTAAACAACCAAACAAGGAGGGCACACTGTAAGGGAGAAAAATGTCGCGCCGGGTTCGTCGGTTTTGATTCATTTTCATGGCCCACGATGATGTTTAGTATTAAATTGCGTTTATATTTTTTTAATAACGTTTAATATAATTGATAAACTTTAATATAAAATACACGAAGTAGTGACTGCGTGGGATTGGTTTTAGCTGAAAATTAAGGAAACACATAGTTCATGATGTAAGTACAAATGTGAATGTATTGGAAAACTTTTTATTCATTGCTAACTTAAAAAATTAATAATCATTATGATAGGTAATATTTACTGTAAAGAGATAATTATGTAGGCTACGGTAGGACGAGATATTTTATATCTATATCTTGTCTAGAAGGATTTTTCTTCTAGATCCTATATTTATAATGCAGTATCTGGTAATGTAACTCGAGTTACCATCGAGAGAAGTGTGGATCCACACTTCTAAACAGTATTAATATTGTTATGGTCCATTGAATAGATACCGTAATATTATGATTTATACCCGGTACCGTAATAAATAACTGTTCTAGTTATTATTAGAGAATTTTTCTTTTCCATATGGACGGGCTATTCATGGCTCTGTCGCCCTTTCCAACATTTATCTTAATAGGCTACTGTACTGTAATTTGTTTATCGTTTCACTGCTTTCATGCAATGTTGGTGAAAACCTCATAAACTAAACAAATGCAAGGTAGTTATCTGATACAATCTAATTTCCTGTAACAAATTAATTGCCCATCATCTATTAATTTGTTGATTGGAAAGTTATTAACATTGATTTTCAAGACATTGAATAATTCGTGAAACAACATCAAAACTAAATGTTTTCCCAAGATGTTGAATTTTGCAAAAGTATTTATTATACAAAAAAAGCTATAAAAATTCATGTTTATAGTTTTGATCTCTTTAACTTCTCGATGTCGAATGGACATTTATATTATTTTTTGTTTAAAAAAAAAACTTAATGAGAAAATACTTTTCAGAATAACAGTGTTTTAAAAATGTCTTTTAATAACGTAGGCTATATTGAAAAACTGAGAAGCACAATATAATACTGCAACATACAATAATTTGCGAACATAAAATACAGATTTATTTAATGTTTGAATAGATTCTCGGATACATTCAATATTTAATTTAAATGAAAATGTAGAAATGTGATAGTAAGTGAACATTCCCCTTGCTTTCCCTCCCCGCTCAAATTTTGCTTCATGAGCACCTAAACCGCGTTTTCAAATCACTAAATACAGTACTTGCACACGGAAAAAATATTTTTATTGTCGTTTTTTACTAGCTTTCACAGCTTTTGTTTTTTCTTTCTTCGTTGTTCCAAAAAACGACGTTAAAGTTTCGGCTATATCAGGCATGTCGGGTAAATTAGTGTTTTGCAAAGTCTGCTGCATTTCCTGCAAAAAAAAAAATAATAAAGAAAATATTAATGGATTTGCTTAAGCACTGAAAATAAGGCAAAAAAAAATTTTAAACAAGAATAAAAAAATGCAGACGCTGACACAATTTCAATTTTTGTTTTTTGGCATTATGAAATTGGGTAAAATTTGCATATAAAAGGTGGTTATTTTGAAAGTGTGAAATATTGCTAAATTTTATATTTACCCTTTGAGTATCTGGGTCTGCAGCGTTCATTAGCCTTGGCATCACCATGATGAGCAGCAGAGGTAACACCATCATCAATACCTAACAATACAATGACGAAAAAATATTTAAATATTGCCCGCATAGATACAAGTAATTCTCGTACAATGCGATGCACGCGATCCTGAAAACCTTCGCGTTATCGACAATAGCTTATATTTCAAAACAGGGGTCTGAAATTAATTGAATCTAAAAATATAATCACGTGTTATAGAAATCTAATTTTGATTCTGTAGAAATGTAACAAAAAATTTGTTCAAATAGGCGCTATTATATTTTTTTAACAACTTAAAAAATTTCAAACTACTGTAGTACTGTATCGTGAATAATTTAGATTTCAGTTTCATTAATTATTTATAAATGACAAGAAGTCTTGTTTCTTAACTGCGACGAAAAAATTGCAAAGATTAAGATTGAAATAATTTAGGCTACAGTTTATCTTAAGATTATTGATATAAATTACGAAAACGTGAGGGAATTTTAATAGATGGAATCCCTACTTGGTTTTGCAAACACGTTTTATACGAGAATTATTTGATTGCGATGAAGGATAAGAAGGGGGGGCTGATAGTTACCATTGGGTTGAAGAGGAAGTCTGTGACTCTCCATTGCTCTCGGGCTTGAAAGTACCTAAATTTCGTTTTGGTTTTGAATTTGAGGGGATAATCGACGGAGACGACTTGCGAGGTTTGAATGAGATTCAACTTGCGAGCTCGGATTTTGCCTTTGGAGTTGATCTCTACTCGAGTGGGCTCGTAGATGTGGTCGGGGCTGGACACTTCCACCATGTACGAACCGGACGGAAGATGGTTGACCACGAACGAGCCATCCGATCTATTAAAAAAAAAATAATAATATGTGAGAAAAGAATGGAGAGGAAGAAAAAAAAAACGAAAGCTGAGAAATGAAATGTACATAAACCTATTTACACCATTAACTATATTCCATTATTTATTATTAGGTAATTTTTTTTTTTTCAAATTGAAAGATGCGGAGAAAAGATAAATGTGAGACAGGAAAATGTTTTGATAAATGAAAATTGTGCTCTCATTTCGTTTGACAGTCATTGAACCCACAACCTCCCACCCCTCCTTTACCCCTCACTCACCTAACACCATACCATATCCTACACTTTTATTCTTATTTTTTTTTTAAAGATGAACAATTAAAAAAGAAGTTTGGGTGAATATATTTTCATAAAGTTCAACAACCAAAAGTAGTTCCCTCCTGTTTGGAAATCGAGGCAATAAAACTGTTTTCATTTTCTATTCCGGTTTTCAATTCACTCTTTTTTTCAAAACACCTCAATTTTTTTTTTTTTTTAGTTATTAGAATGAAGATTTTGTTATATTAAAAAAAAAAGAATTACCGGTATGTAATCTCTGGTATGGTATCTAACTGTAAATCACACTAAAGCCAGTTGATTTGAATATAGTTATGGTAGAAAAATTAGGCTATTCACCTGGACATTTTTAATGTTATAGGCTATTCTTTTTTGTTTTCTTTTACTTATTTAAAAAAAAGAAAGAAAGAAGTTTGTCTAGTTAAAAGTTCGGAGAGGAAAAAATGGTTAAGTTACAGCATTCATTGACTTATTGTTGGCACTGCTTTTCGATATTTTTCTAATAATTGCGCCAAGATTATTATATTCTAGCGTTCGTATTGATTAGATTACCAAATTTTATTATGCATTTCATTAAAAGAAAAATAACCAATATTTTGATCAAATTTAGTTAATCGAAACAGCTGATTTAGTGATCAAAATTAATTCCGTGCCCTTAGAACATGGTGAAAAGTCACGGTTAAAATTTACGTTTTATATTTTGTGGATCTTGAAAATTGTAAAACAGTAATTATTATTATTGCACTACACTAGCATGTTGGAAGTAATTTTGTGGCATGTTTCGGTGCAAAAAAAAAAAAAAAAAATGAAGAAGCAACTTGCACCATAATTATAGCTTTGAGAGCCGCTCTTTGCCATTGAAACGTGTAAAGAAATTCTAAAACCTTAACCATATTTTCGGTCTACACTCATTTTTCCCGGTCAAAAATAAATGTATTTCAAGTTCCCAAAATATAAATCAATTCATCCAAAAAAATATATAATATACAGTACGGTATATAAAATTTAAAAAATTCTGCAAAATATAAATAAATAAAAAGGAATAAATTATTATTGATTTGCTGCAGTACGCTTCTATTTTAAATGTACAGTATAACAGAATCTTGTTTAATGTTATCTAAACAATAACTCTGCCAAAATTTAGTTAGTTTACCTTCAACTACGTCTAAATAAAATACATTTGTCGAGTTAGGTAAACAATAAAATGGTAGTTAGGTAGCGTATTGATCATGGGTAGTAACTACCTTATGAATCCGATGTATTCGCCTCCGTTGATCAAGACTCGGGCTTTCGTAAACCAATCCCCGCTTTCAGTGTCGGGTAAACTCACTTTCCCTTTTAGTTGATACAGTTCCAGATTGACTTCAGCTCCGATTCCAACCACCAAACACAAAAACAATCCGCATAAATAAACCCAATCCATGATTTTCGAGACGTGTTTGTTGAGTGCTTGTTTGTAGCAGCCGACGCTCGAGCAGGTGCTGTCCGGTCACCGTCACCCTCCTCGCTCGCTTTCTATTCGCTACTGCCGAGAACAGAGAGAGTCACGAGACTCCAAATTACATTACTCACTCGACCTTCTTGCTACAACCCAACACCAAGATACCAACACTATACTCGGCTATCATCTAATAAAATAAACGTATAAGCATTCTACACACACCTAATGCACTTTTCCCCCTTTTCAAGTTGTAACTTTTTATTTCCTCATCCTTTCAGCGCTTTTTTTTTTTCTCCTCTTTTTCTACATGTAATAATTATCAATCTTAATTTTTATGTTGCTCTTGTCCAATCGTAAACGATGGCCAACGCCCTGTAAATTTTGAATGTCAACAATTTTTAAAAAATATCTGTTTACTGTAAATAATTTTACTTTCGCCGTTTTTGATTGTTTATTTTGCTTGAAAGATTTTTAATAGGAAAATAAGCTTTTTATTAACCGTTTTCCGCTACGAAACCTTAAATTGTTTCATTGAATATTTGCAAGATAGAGCGATCGTGATAGAGCATATATTACGGAAGTTTCTTTTTAGAAAGTTATTTACAATTTCAAATGTAACTTAAGAATAATTATTGGTTTAATTGCAGCCTGTTAACAAAACATTAGCGAAAAAACATAATATTTTATATTAAATACAATAATAATGAGGTTTATTAATTATTTATATACCGTATTTTTTTTTAGAAAAGTGAAATAAAAATGCGAGTGCAATTATTACGCCGCTGTTTTTCGACAACTTCATCCGCGGTTCATATGGCCGAAGAAAAATTGAGATTGCCTCCTTTGCCCAGCATATCCGATATAATTCGATTGTACAGGATAAATGCCCTGAAGAAGTTGTCACAAAATTTTTTATTAGAACCTAGATTACATGATAAAATCGTAAAAGCGGCTAAAGGAGTGAAAGGTTTGATTGCACAATTATTGTAATTGAGTAAAAGAAATTTATTTTATTCTATTAAGATTGTCACGTTTGCGAAATTGGTCCTGGACCCGGAGGAATCACTCGCGCAATATTAGAGCATGGAGCAGCTAAACTTATGGTGGTGGAAAAAGATTCCCGTTTTATGCCATCATTAGAAGTACGGTATTTTTATTTCCTTGACATGATTACATGTTTTCTAATTTTCATAACTTTCAATTGTTTGTGCTTTCCAGCTGTTAGCAGAGGCGTCCGAAGGTCGAATGTCAATCTTTTTAGGCGACATTATGCATTTTGATTTGAAAAAAATCTTCCCGAAAGAGTTGGCTAGGGATTGGAACGATAAACCGCCTCCAATTCATATCATTGGAAACTTACCTTTTAACGTTTCTACCTTTCTAATTATTAAGTTTTTGCGAGATATTTCTAATCGAGCAGGTTTATGGGAGTTTGGTCGAGTACGATTAACTCTTACTTTCCAAAAGGAAGTGGCAGAGAGGATGATAGCCCCACTCTCGTCTCCTCAAAGATGTCGCCTCTCGCTCATGTGTCAACATCTCTGTGCTGTTGATCATAAATTTACTATCTCCGGTAGTTTTTTTTTCTCCTTCTCGTAATTGTTTGATATAAATAACTTGAAAGCTTAATTTTAGGTAAGGCTTTCCTACCCAAACCTGATGTTGATGTTGGCGTCGTTCATTTTGTTCCTCTTATTGAACCAAAAATTAAATTACCCATCGAAGTGGTTGAAAAATTTCTTCGGCACATATTTCACTGCAGACAAAAATATTGTAAATTCGGAGTCGCGTGAGTCAACATAATTATGGAATCTAAAACTTGTGCTTTACAATAATTTGTTTTCTTACTTTGAAATTTTTTTAGAACTTTATTTCCCAAAACGAAAGAAGTGGAACTTACGGACGAATTATTTGAAGTAGCGGTTGTGGATCCTACGACGAGATCATTCAGGCTGTCCATGGAAGAAATAGAACGTATGTGCAGAGCATATCATCAAATATGCAAACGAAATCCACTTCTTTTTGATTATAATTATCGAGATAAAAAATCTGTCGATTTTTACTTATACGAATCAGATGTACAGGAAAGTATTAAACATTAGTTAATTTTATAAGGATTTTTCAAAGTAATGTACAGTATTTAAATGAAGAAATTTAGCCGCAAATAAATTGTCCTCGTTCGTAAAATAATGTACCGTAAGTTCTACCTTTTAAGTAATTTATTTAGTTTGGTCATTTTCTATCTTCAACCAAATTTAAATACATTGTACTGTATAGCAAAAAATTAATTTTGAGGACGTATAATCTGACAGTGCCAGTTTTAATTTTTAAAAATTTAATATAATAATATTTAACTTATAAAATATAGAAATTTATTTTAACAAGTCATAAACATTTAATTAGTTGGATTTGATTAACACAGTTGATCCGGTCATTTTACTCCCATATTGACCTGCCCAAAATTGTCTGTCTTTTCCCTCGTGAATAAATTTGACGTAGCGCGCATTCTCAGTATTGGTAAACGTATGCTCAATCTGAAAACCATACAAATAATTTATTAGTTTTGTACGATTTTTCTTGAATAACGAGAAGCTCGTACTTTTGCCCACCGTCCGCCAGTCCATTGTGGTTCTTCGTGAACAAAGGTGAATTTGTCAATTTTATCGAGATTTTCATCCAACAAAAGTACTTCCAACTTGTAATAACACGCACAATCGAATCTAGCCGCATACCTAATTTAAGCACAGAAACGTATGAATAATTATCGTACAAGTAAAAAAACATTTGACCAAAATATTTACCAATCACAAATATAAATGTGAGGCTTCGCGACCAGCATAAAATCAGCGCAACAACCTTCTTTTTCTAAATTGATTTCTTGATATTTCTTATTTAAATAATGCGTGGTAGAAAAGCACGAATTAGGTCCACCTGCAAAGAGCACAGAAGTTGATTAAACTTTATAGTGGATCTTAATAAACAAAGAAGTCATACTTGAAAACTCTTCAATGGAATCGCATCCTTGGGGTGGATTTTCAACTTTAAATCCTGAATTTCCGTTTCCGTACCAATTGGCTTCGCATTGAATTGTCCAACCGTCCATACCATCTAACACAAAAATTGGATTACATCAAGATTACATGCACATTTCCCCCCGTTAAATCTCTCATTACCTTGACCGTAGGGATTGATTATAAAATTCTTGCCAATAGGATTTTTAAGCGAAATGAATTGATACGAGGCGAGTGACAGATCACATTGTGAAAATAGTTTTGGCAAATGGCCTTTTAAAATGGCTTTCTGTTTCCATAAACTCTTGCTGTCAATCAATACTTGCCAAGGTTTACACACCAAGCGGCAAGATTTTAATAGATCGACATCAGGAACGAAAAGAAAAATTGTAGTTAATAAATCCGGATTCAAATCCCAATCCAAAACAAATCCGTCGTAGTACGACGGTTCTCGAGATGGCATCTCTTCAGGGTTGCAAACTGATTTATTCTTCACCTGTCCGTCATACGCGATGTTGGTTTTCGTGTTAGAAATGCCCATTTTGTTTTATTATTTTCGTGCATTGGTTGTTATTCCCACTTTCGATATTAATTCATCAAACTATGAATCATCATTATGGGAAAATCATGTCCACAGTGATTAAAGTGCAAAAGCACCGTGGTGTTACTATGGCTATGCCTATGGCAAAGCGTCATTACAATGTTTATTACGACGCTCAGTGAAGGCCTCAAGATTTTTAGTTTGGAAAATATCATTTGATTTGTATTTTTAACAATACATTAAATATCATTAAAAGTAATATATAATATTTTATATTATTTAAAAAATATTTAAGATTTGAATTAGCAATTTTAAGGTTATTTATGTTCTCCACACACTTCCGCCCTTTTTGGGGCTTCGTAGCCTCAATGTCAACGCGGGCATTTAATTTGTAATTTTGCGTTATAAATTTTTTGTAAAATACATTAATAGTAGTTGTTGATTAAAAATGATGGCCGAGTGCCGAACTTTATTAGTGAAAAACTTGCCCAGCACTTTGTCTGAAAGTGATGTGGAGGAATTGATGAAACGATTTGAAGCATCTCGAGTTCGATTAATGAAACCGAATAGCAAACTGGTATACCACTGATGTCATGTAAAATAATATTATTTCGTTTTTTAAATTGATTGTTGTTTATGCAGAATGGATGCGCGTTTGCTACTTTTAATAATCCACTAGCTGCCACAGAGGTAAACAGATTTTAAAAATGTCATATTAAACTGATCACAATGACGATTATTATTATTTTGGCCAGGCAATGAGAAGACTGCATCAGCTGGAAGTTTTAGGTCGAAGATTAGTTGTAATTTACTCGAAAACAGAAGATCACATTTTAGATGAGGATTGTGTTGATCTGGGGTATACATTTTGACAAGTTGTGCCTTTATTTTACTAAATTTTTATTTAATTTTAAACTGACAGGGACACAACAGCAAAAAAAAGTAATTCATCTAGCTCAATAAAAGATGATACGGTTCGATTTCTTGCTATTTCAGAAGCTTTAGGGTGATGTTTGATATTTAAATAATGCTGAATTTTTTTAAAAAAAATTATGGCGTTTTTGAAAATTAAATGATAAATAATTTTTTTATATTACAGAATCAATTATCCTTTGAATATCAAATACAAATACTTGTTTCCTCCACCTAAACCTTCCATCGTTAGAGAAATTTCTAACGCATTAATTAATGTGCCAAAATTTTATTGGCAAGTTTTGTTATTAATGAACAAAATGAACCTGGCACCACCTTTTGGACCATTAGATCGTGCTATGCCGGTAAAGATTGTGCTTTTGTATATTTTTTTAACTGAAATTAATTTTAATGAAAATATTTAGTTGGGAATAGAATTCAATGTTGATAAAAATCTTTTTACCGAAGAAGTGCAAAGCAGTGAGGAGTCTGAAATGGAAAGCGGAGAGGAGCATGAGGAGTAAGAGCTAATAGTGATTATACATGTACAGATTTTTAAACAAGTGATGTTTGCTTTAGATCAATTAAAGCAGATAATTCTTCTACACCGGTATCGGTTAAAAGAAAAAGAAAAGGCGATGCGGTATCAAATAAGCGTCGTATGCAATCTATTTTGGCCTCGGTTGTTGACGGAGGAACTGGAACTTCGGAACCTTCAATAGCGCCTTCAGAAGTGTTTGATGTACCGACTATTCAAGTTCAGAAAAAAATTGAATTCAAATTGCACGTCGGAGTTGATGAAAAAATTGTTGAAAATGCAGAAAAAGATAGTAACTTATTCGTTTTGAAATTATTTTAATAATAAATTAATATCATTTTTTGTGGTTTACAGTTAACGAAATTGATCCTGGTAGTTTCGGAACGTTTACTAGTGAAAATGCAGGCCAAAGAGAGGAATCACCAGAATTCATTTCATTAAAAGAGCTCAAAGACAGTCAAATCTCTAAAGAAGGTAGAAATTATTGATAAATAAAAAAAATTCAAATTTTAATTAGTTTTAATTTTGTATCTAGGAATGGTTATTTTGCCAGTTTTTAAGAATTATCAACCTGGTAAACCATCGAATAAATTATATATTAAAAATCTGGCAAAACAGACTGATGAAAAGAAATTACGGTTTGTTTATGGGTCATTTGTTAACAAAGATGATCTCAACAATGAAGCATTGTAAGTTATTCAGTTTTTAAAAAATTAAGATTAATATTATTATACCTCGCCAATTTAATTTAGATTCTCAATTCGTTTGCATAAAGAAGGACGAATGAAGGGTCAAGCATTTATTACATTCCCCGACGAATCCAGTGCCCAATTAGCTTTAGAGCATACGAATGGCTTCGTTCTTTTTGATAAACCAATTGTCGTAGTAAGTACATGTAATTTTAAAATAAAAAAAATAAAACTTATTAAATGTTTCTTTCGTTATAGCAATTCGCTAATAAAAGAATTACAAATAGGTAAATCACAAAAACCTTTTATATCGTTTTTATTTCAAGGGACATTTTAACGATACAATTATTACAAACAACAAAAAACCACTTTGAATGAAAATTACATGTCGACATAATGAAAATTGGATAATGAGAATGTTTGGTCTCGTTGATGAATTAAGTTGAAAGGGAGAAGTCAATGAACTATCCAAAACATCTATCCTTAACAATAATAATAAAAAAAAGGAAGCTTTGAAAAAAAAATTAGATTAAGTTATTATGTGAGAGTTTCTTTCATTTCTTTAAATATGTATTTAAACGTCATCACTATCAGACGACATTCTCGAATCAATCGTCAAATCATCGATTGAATCTTCGGAGTCTTCTTCACTATCGAAATTCTGTGTTTTATTCCAATTATTTCTCAATGGCTTATTGACTTTAACAACCGGTGGACTCTTATCCCGTCGATACTCGTACACCAAAGGATAAATATGTTCAATTGCAGATTGTACATTCATCACACTGGGTGCTATATTAATTTTAAATAATTCGTTTCTCATTAATATTCTAGATAAATAAAGTGAACTACGTACCAGTAACGGTGATGCTACCCGTAGAAAAAATCTTCAAAGTTGCTTTAGGATCTTTTATTTTATAAGTCACGCCAGGATGGAGTTCTGGTTCATAACTTCATGTAAATTGAAAAAATGGCCAAAATTAAAAAGACTAAAGGTTAGTTTTAAAAACAAAAGCTTCTGTATTTCAATTAGCTATACCTGGCGTTCGTTCGATTATTTTTGGAGAATTCGGCGATTCGAATGTTAAACGGCATCGAGCATGTGCCCAAAACGTTAACAACGCGGTAATTTGTGAAACGGGTTTTAAATCCTAATTTCTGAAGAGCCCGAGCGAATTTGCGTCCAGCTATTTTAGAACACTGTTCACTACATTTCAAATTAATAAGAAAAACAGCTTCAGATACACAGTAATAAGAACAATAAAAAGCGAAAAGACCTTGTGGCTCCGGTGCATGTGACTTTTCCCGATGACCACATACTCGCAGTCGAAGATGGGTTCCTAATCTTCATAGTTAACATCTTGAAAAACGCAAACAACATCATGATTACAATCATCCCTCGAGATTCATTAGAAATGTGTTTTATACCCCATTTTCGCGGCGATATTCCACATTGGCTCCGAGGAGAGCAATTTGTCGCAAGTCCAGATGACAACGCACGTTAAAGCTACTGACCACATTGTTGATCACAAGGGATAAAGGTGCTTCATCCAATTTATCTTCTTCTTTGAAAGCGTCTTCTTCGTTAATAGACGTCATAACCTCCATTCTACAAACTGAGAATACAATACAAACATTAGAAAATTTTATTAAGATTTTTGTTTCAATACAAAAATATTTGTCTACCGGTAGCATTTTATTAAATATTTACAGACATCTTAGTTTACAGTTATTTAGCAAGCAAAAAATTAAAAAATTTTTTTTTAAAGTTTACAAAGATGAAAAATTAGTTAACAAAAGACAACAACCTCATTGTTCTTTGCCGTTTTCACTTTCACTTCTAACTCGGATTTGTACGTTTGTAAGAGAATTGAGAAATACAATCCGGTTCAGAAGAAAGTTAAAGGAGTGTGGAAAGTGATTTTGTGATTTAATGAAGCTGAATAGCTGTGTTGGCCGGTGGAATTGCCGGTTGTGTGCATGCTCCTTGTGTTTCCATTCATAATACGAGAAGATAAGTGAGAATATGAGTGGGTTGGTGGTAATCTTAGATCAAACTTGCTTTGTAATTAAATACCCATGCTAACTAAAATGGCAAAAAGGAAATCCTGAAAAGAGTAAAATTCGGTTTCAAAATACGATCTTTTTCTTTTACGGATCTGTGTGTTAATGCTCAGGGCACTATCCAGGAATGAAAAAGCGGCTTTCATTTATTTCATACGCCATTTTACCTCTTTCTCTGTGTTTGAAAACTTCATCCAAATGTTCCTGAGGTATTAATGGTGATAGATTTCCAAATATTTAATCACTTATTTCCCGAATAGACAAATTGGACAATTACAAAACCATGATTGACTTTTTTTTTTTCTTCTTCCGATCTCACAAGGCTTTCTCGCACAAGGGGGCGCTTATATACTCCTCCATTCCCAGAGTTCTCGCATGACATCACTGGGGGCGTCTACTATACATTTTGCATAGACTCTTTTTGGATTTTCGGGAGAAGGTGACATTATTTGGCCGGGAAGGATTATAATTTATACCAAAAATGTACGGGTAGTTCTGCAACTCCAATTAATTTAACCAAAGTTATCGGATAATATTAATTTGGGTATTAAACCACTGTAGTTAGCCTCTTGGGTCCTCCATAAATCATGTCGCAAATTTTACGATTTTATTTTCACCTTCTTTCCCCCCCTCGTGTGCACACCATGAACTATTAACCCTGACACTATTATACCATAACATTTTATTTTTAAAAAAAATAATTTTATGCAAGAAAAATACGGTAGATTCCTCAGCATTTGCATGTAGAAAGGCATATTATTTTGTAGGCAAAAAATTGTACAAAGTTGCAGTTTGCCGTTGTCCAAAAAAAAAGCTAAATTTTTTATTTTCCCTACAAAAAACATCCATGTACTTTGCTACTTTTGCCGGCCAAGTTTTGTTTTTACCTACTAGTTTCTGCTGAAAAAACTTGAAATAACTCTCCTTCCCTTAATTTATTATAGGTAAAAAGTGACAATTGTTATAAAATACAGAAGCGCCGACAGGGCCGAGCTTGAGAGAGCTTAGGAAAAGTGCGAAATTTGCTTTTTTTTGTTTGTCAAAATAAATTTTGATCCCCGAAGCGCGCAATATTAGACAAAACTAACTAAGCCACACAGCTGAAATTTAAAATATTATGAAATTTAGATTAATTAGCCTTAAATGGGGAATCAGCGGGGAATATGGGTGTACCAGTGTATGCAAGTCCGCTGATTTTTTGCATAAATTATTGTAGCGGTTTGAGTGAATGTCCATCTCTCGGATTCTCTCCGGTCACCATCAGATGTGAGATTAAAGAGATGAAGATGTGTGACTTCCTCCACTCGCGCCGGGACTCGCCCTCTCGCTAATAAACTAGAAATTATTATCAGAAAGTACAAAAAAATCAAACAAACTTAGTCGTACTTGCGGTAAACTCAATTACTGTTTTCTGTAAATTGTGCAGGCTTTTAATTTAAAATTAATGCAGTGTATCACCTACATAATTTGTCCCAAAAAAAGTATTGTTTCTTATTAAATTATTAGCTTGTATTTTCGTTTTTAATCTGGATTCTATTTTCATTCTGTTTTAATTTTGACTTTTAAATTTTGTTGCATCCACCTCCGACCAATAGGAGACGAGGAAGTTGACGTCATTTATTTACCGGATGTAGCTGCGTATCTTCTGCCGCTGCGCTGGGAAACTTGTTCATTCACACGTTTTCAAAATGGCGAAGTACGATTTAACTTCAACTATGTGCCCTTATTATGACCGGCATATGGTATTTCCACTGCTGGAATTTTTATCTGGAAAAGGAGTAAGTTTTATTTTTAAATGTCTAATTTTGTTTTGATTTCATTACACGTTTAACTGTTATTAATTGATGCAAGTATGGAGACGGTTTGAAAATGTGCTTACGCGTTAGGTTTATTGGGAGAAGCTCTAATAATCATTATTATGATTTTATTTTAGGTTATTGTCGTTAATATTTTGTTTAAGACTAATTGATAATTTTTTGGTTGTTAGATATATGATGAAAATGATCTTCTTAAAGGAAAACTTGACATTTTGGAAAATACTAACATGGTGGATTTCGCTATGGATGTTTACAATCACCTCCACAACACTGACGAGCCACCGCAAAGTAACATAATGTCGATTATTGCTGCTTTTAAAGCAAACTTAATAAATTTACTCATTGTAGTGTTTAAGAATAAGAGGTCTGAAGTTGTGTCGCAGTTGAAGAACTTTCAGACAGATTCGGCTCCCATATTTACAATCTTTACCGATCCAGATGTCTCTAGGCAAATTCAGAGTTACAGAGACTGTAGACAATTTGTCAATTACTTGACGGAAAAGCATGAGGTAGAACGATTAAACTTTATTATTTTAAAAAAATATTTATCATTTTCTTAAAGTTTCAACCCGCTATGACGGATACTTTATATTATTTCTCGAAATTTCAATACGATTGCGGTAATTACTCGTCGGCTGCTGAGTACCTGTATTTTCATCGATTATTGGTAAGTTTTTCTTGTTATGAATTTAAAAAAAAAACGTTTTCGAGAATCTTTTGATTTTATTTCAGGTACCACCGACTGACAAAAACTATTTATACGGTCTTTGGGGAAAACTTGCTTCAGAGATTTTAATGCAGAATTGGGATAATGCTTTAGACGATTTAAATCGTTTGAAAGATTATATAGAAGGCAATGTAAGTTGGTTTTTTCATATTCTAAATTTTTTATTTTATGAGTTTTAATTTTTGCTTTTTTTTATCAGAATTTTGGATCGGCGTTGTTATCGTTACAACATCGAACTTGGTTACTTCATTGGAGTTTATTCGTATTTTTTAATCATCAGAAAGGCAGAGATCTTATCATTGATATGTTTTTATATCAACACGCGTATGTGTTAAAACATTGATTAAAATTATACAGTGCAGTAATTAATAATATGATCATTCATGATTATTTTTAGCTATTTAAATGCTATTCAGACCATTTGTCCCCATATTTTGAGATACGTCGCTACAGCTGTAATCACTAATAAAGTTCGAAGAAATTCTTTAAAGGATTTAATTAAAGTTATTCAACAGGTAATAATTATTTTTAAACTAATGGTATGTAAAAATGCGATTAATTATATTTTTTTAGGAATCCTACACGTATAAAGATCCAATAACTGAATTTTTAGAGCATCTTTACGTTAATTTTGATTTTGATGGAGCGCAACAAAAACTCCGACAGTGCGAAGAGGTCTAGTAAATTTATTTCCGTTATTTAGGATACAAACTTAATTTTCTTTTTTTGATTTTTAGGTGCTTGGAAACGATTTCTTTCTCGTAGGATGCGTTAAAGATTTCATCGAAAACGCTCGTTTGATGATTTTCGAAACCTTTTGTCGAATTCACCAGTGCATTTCTATCAAGTAGGCAACAGATTTTTTTAAAAGAGTTATTTTATTAATTTCAATTTAATTGCTTTCTAAAGCATGTTGGCAGAGAAATTGAATATGGAAGCAGGTGATGCCGAGCGATGGATCGTAGATCTAATTCGCAATGCTCAATTAAATGCTAAAATCGATTCTAAACTGGTAAAACGATTTTTTTTTTGAATTACGTTATTATATGATTTTTAATGATTAATTTCAAAAACTTTTCTAGGGTCATGTCGTAATGGGTGCACAAACTATTTCACCTTACCATCAGCTAATTGAAAAAACAAAATCCTTAACATTTCGCACACAAGCTTTGGGTGAATCTGTGGAAAAACGTTTTGCTCGAAGTTCAGAGTCTGCGTTTTAAACAATGACAAGAATTTTCTGCTCTCAAGCCATTTTACTGACGTGCGTTCAATTCCAGCCCGCTAATTTAAATTTAAAAAAATGTCAAACGACCGAAAATAAATTGATTAATATTAATCTGTCATTTATTATTTATATATTACATGCAGTATTTTATAAATCGATTGGTAACCGCCAACAATAAAACATTAAGAAAGAATGATCGAGCGGAATCGTTTCAGTGCAACTTTTTTAACGAAAATAATTATTATAACTTAAAAGTACAGTAGATTTTTTAAAAATATTTTGTCTCATTTTTGGCGGCCAGTAATAAGCACACACCCTGGAGTTCACGATTCCCGATCATTACTGTATAGTGTACCGTAAAATAAATTTACCTTGCCGTATTGCTACCCGCGGTGCAGCTCCCGAAGCAGCTACCGGTAGTCCTTGCCAGCCGTGGTGGCTAATGTATTTCGATAGTGCGAAAGTGAAAGCGTCTCGACTGTCGAAGTGAAAGCCACTGAATGCGTCATAAGGAAAGAATCGATGTGCTTTCGACGGTTATGATCAGTTGATTAATCTTGTCTTCGCGAAAGAGGAAGACGTGGGAAAATCTTTGTGTATGCAGACGCGTTGAAGTCAAGGTATGTTTGTTTATTTACATTTAAATTGTAACTTGATACTATAAATGGGTGTAATTTCATATTATAAAAACATTAAATATAAGTTCTGATGGTGAGTAAATATTTATCAAACCAATGGACGTCCATCAATTTCCATAGAGTAAAGACCGCCAAAAACATGTTTGGGATTTACCTACTTCTGATGCATGCTGATTTCATTTATTTATTGGAGAAATCTTAAAATTGTCAATAAATTTACTCGATTAAAAGATAGATTTGGTTTTTGATATAACAGGCATTAATGTCGTTATATTTGAAAAGAAAAAAAAATGACGAAAAATGAGTAGGTCATGGAATTCTATTCATTGTTATGAATCATTAAAGTAGCAACAGCCTTCACACTCTCTTTGATCTAATTATACGCGTTTGTATAAGAGAAGGAAAAGTTCATTCCGATTACTGTATTATTGAAATCAAGTACAGTATTTCAAGGAGTTTGGATTTTTTTTTTCGAAAAAGGGTTGATGTCAAGCGATGGGTGGAAACGCGGAAAGAAACTTTCTTCATCGAATCTGTTTCACCCACTTTGTGTTGAAAATGTAGGTTGTCGGACGATGACGTCCGATTAGATTTTTAATAAGAATTTGTGTTTATTATTCATCTCAATGGGAATGTGATGACGCAAATGAAAAAGAAGGCATCCGTGTCAATCATTTTTAATTTTCATTTCCCACGTAGAATGAGTTTGAACGTCTCTCAAAAAGGTCGCCGAGGTCATTTTTTTGTCTACCACCTTCAAACATCCGCAAAACAACAGCCAAATACATGTATAGTTGAGCGGTCGAGAAATTGAATTTAAAGACTCTTATAAAGTACGAAGAATTATTATTAAACCAGCTGGGCAAAGGTGGGGAGAGAGGAGACTGGTATTTGTCAGCTTTTAAATCAGCTGTTTCAAGTCAAACTGCGGTTCATTACCTTATTGATTCTGTATTACAGTACAGTAATCAATTTCTCTTTCTACGGTAGAGGTCAATAATACCTGTTACAGTATACAGTACGTTTATTATTACCGGTAGCTGATTTATTGTGTATTTATCGTTTAGGCATAAGTTTCCATTAAATGTTTGTTGATGGTTTTATATGTTGTTTTTTTTTTTTCAATTTTCTTTTCTTTTTTGTTTCAGATTAAAGATGCAATGCTCTATAAGAATTTTAGGGTCGGTTATTTGTCCGTCCCTACTAGACGACAGAGATGAGACGTATTGTTGCGGTATGCCAGGCAATCAACAATGCTGCGATAGGGACGATTATGAAGAGGAATTCATTAAGAACACAATCAGAAGTTTAGGGCAAGTATTTAAAATTCAAAGCACATTAACTCGTTGGTATGATTTCAATTTCGCGTGACATCCGCATCGTATACTGATTAAAACGATTTCGATTCTCCTATAATCTTATTTCATTAGTACAATAATAGTTTTATTTTAAGTGAGTCGGCGTATTTGTTGCGGTTTTTACCCGCAGTATTGAAATGAGTGATTAATTAATTATTTAATTCAAATTTGTCAGAATTATTTTATTTAAGTTGCAAGTTTTATTCATTCGTCAGCAAATCCTATTTTATAATTAAAAACATAATTGCAGCAATATTTTTTAGTTATTAATCTAATATATAGGCTACTGTACCTTATTTTATGCTTAGGTGAAACTAAGAGTTGAGTAATTGCTCCTAGGATAAATACAATAAACACATACGTGTAGTTAATTCGGAAACATATAAAATACTGTTACTGCTAGATTGAGACCGGCTTGATTTAATTGAACAACTTAAAACTTTTTCAAAATACCCACCGGTAGTCTTGCACAATTCCTTGCTTGTAGGTACTATTTGTAGGAAGTCCAGGAACTTTTTATCATTTAGTTTTAATTTAAAATTCCTGAGGAAATCCTTTATTTGAAGGTTATTGTATTTTTTTAGTAGCCTCAAATTTGGCAAAAGTTAAGTCAAACTCTTATGAGAACCGGGAAAGAGTTGGGGAATTTCTGGCATATCACCTTGTTAAATTCGGTGAATTTATCGAGATAATTATTTTTCTTCCTGTTTAGCAAAATTTAATTTCCATCGACATCAACAGTTGAAAAATGATTCGAGTTACAACTCTGTGTGGTTCATGTGACACATTCAAAGTTTTTAGGTCAAAAAATACTTCCCGAACTGAATAGCGAATACAGTTACAGGGTTGACTGAAAACCTGTACTTTGAACTCTATTCTCGTTTGGCTTTAAGGAAATGTTGATGAAATTTCTAATGAAAATTTCTACTTGCAGTTTTTTTTTTTTGTCACTTTTGATTTCTTTATTTGTTATTTGACAATAATCAGTTGTTCGGTGAACGCAAAATGAAAAACTTGTTAAAAAAAGCATTGCACGAGTCTTTCGGCAGACACAAGATCAAGTAAGACACAAATTCCCATGGATGTCACGTGATCTTGATCGCATTCTTTATACTTTTGCTTGTATTAATTTATTTTATTTATTTTTAATGATGTAGTGAAGGAACTATTGCGATAATAATAATCTCTGCTCTGGTTGCGGTTGGAGTTATCGTTTTCCTATGTTGCTGCTGCTGTAGTTGCTGTTGGTTAGCCAAACGCCGAAGTCGACGATCTGGGACGGTTTTGTCTCCCCCGCCTCAAGGTAACTCCTTTTTTTAAAAACATTTTTTCATCTGGGCATTTGAGCATGCAAGCAAAAGTTTGAATGTAAACAAACTGTCCTGCACCTTAAACTGCCTCAATGCACAATAAACGAAATTTAGAGTTGTTAATTTAATTTACTCGTAATATACAAAATTAATGTCATTGCTGAGTGCCATGCTAAAATTGTGGTTAAGATACTGTTAGTGTACATATTGGGGAGTTGCTTTTTCTAATGCAATCATTTTTGTTTGCTTATTTATTGCGATTAATACAGTTTATTGGGCAAATAGGACAAATTTTGATAGATGTAAATTTTATTTGGGTATATCGTTTATAATACAGTACCGGTAATGTAATATTTATGAAAGGATTAGCATTTTTGTTGATAATTTTGTCCTTGCTAGTTTAACTCTTATTCGTATTTTCATTCTTCAATTTAAGATTTTCTTGTGAGCATAATACAAATAATGCTTAATTTATTGTACAATATTTATTAAAGTTAACTATTTTTAGGTTGGCATAGGTTATGAATATTGGTTGATAACAAAATTGATGAAGAATTTAAATAAACTTATGTTTTAAAGATATTTTAATAGATATACAGTACGGTATGGTTCACCATAATGATTTAGGTTTTCTATTTTCGAATCAATCAGGAATTGTCCTCTTTAATAATTAATCTCTGTTAATTTCGGATAACTTTTTGGGCCAGCTTAAAAACAAAATGATACAAATTATTTATAGTGAAACTTCTTTATAAAAATTTAGAAATTTACTCTTAAGTTTTTTTATTAATTTGCGTCATAAGTTCATAACATGACAAAAAAATTGTTTATAAATTGCTAGTTTCTGAAATACAACAATAAGTTTTTATAAAGAAACTTAAAACAATTGAATGCAACTTTTCCCTCACATGAACGCATTCGGATTTAATGACGCAACACTCCACCAACGCTGATCAAGGGGTGGTCTTAATACAGCTACAGCTTACATTATTTATAATACTGTACATGTATTTCATTCATCTTAGCAGACCGCAGTATAAGTTTCCGGGGTGTACCTCATGCGGGCCGCGAATTTATCAGGCCTGTTGAACATGTATACTGTACTGTTTTAGTTGTGGACAAAATATATCATGTTTCGGATTTAGTGAATAGTGTAGTTTGCAGTTTAGAATTATTTTATGAACACTTCTGTTAATTTTTAGCCACTACAACGGTTACGACGTTTGCTCCTCAAGGATACAGTCAAGTGCCACAAAATCAGATGGTCAATCAGGAGTTTGTCCAATATACTGGAGCCGGTTATCCTGCTGCTTCTGCTCCGGGACCGATGGGTTATCCTACTCAACCTTACCCACCTCAGCCATACCCTGGTCAGCCGTATCCTCCTCAAGGATACCCTACTCAAGCGATGCCTATGCCTCCCGAATATGCCAAACGTAAGTCTTAACTATATAGAAACTATAAAATTAACAAATTAAGACTCGTAAAAGAGAATTTTGTCAACCGTCTTATAATTTTTCTTCTTTTCTACTTAGCTCCACCTTACAGCCCCAATTAAACCAAAGTGTGTTTTTAGATGATATTAATTTAAAGGGCATCTGGCTTTTTTTAAAATTTTTATTGGAGGGCCCTGATCTTCTCCTTAATTCCAGTGCATGGAAAGAAATTCTAACTGTTGAAACAACGATTTTTAAGGTTTACATCTTCTATGTGATAAGTATAACTTCTGTAATTTAAAATGAAAGCGCAATAATCATTTTATTTACTTATTCAATTTACAACGAATCTTCCTTTTCATTCGAAAGTTTAAGCTAAACTTAAAATTTATTTCGATAATTACTTTATAAAGTACGGTAGGCATTTTTATTGGGTTATTCGCAAGAGGAGAAATGTGACGTGCAGCGCCTTGTGTTTTGAGTTTAAAAGTGCCTGGCGCTTACTGTAGGTTTTCATAACTTTTATTACAAAATTACTATTATTGCATTGAAAGTTCTAAAATTTATCGAGTGTTTGTATATACTGTATTGTGCATCTAAAATAATGCACGGCTTATTGATCTTACTTTTATTATTTTGTAAGGCACCTGAGTAAATTATATTCGTCATTATCATAAGAACCTTGTTATTTTTTTTAATTGCGAAATTATCAATTTAAATTGCGATTAACTCGGCCCCGTTCAAAAACCTTGCGTGTCGTTTATTTCATTAACAAGGACAAAGAACCAAAACCTGAGTACTGTATATTAAATTTTTGAGAGTGATAGCGCATCAAGCTATAATTACGTTGAATTCAGATGAAAAACAACGTGAAGTAATTGATATAAAATTATTGATAAGGCTAATAATTGTTGCTTAATGACAGTTTCAACTACAGGAGATTTCTCAAGTTGACTATATTGTAAATAATAAACTGCTTATTAATTAATTCTTAAAAACTACCGGGAAATAATGGCTCTAGTTTAAAAGCCAGATTTATTGATCAAATTACAAAATTGTTTGAGAATTACTTAAATTTAATAGATTATTAAAAACATCAAAATTAATTACACAAATAATTTATTCTTATGCCAGTGTAAATAATTTATTTTCATTTAACAAAGTTAGTCATAAATGTTTTACAAATAGCGTTCTGACAGTTTGCTATAAAAAAGTTTTTATTTAAAAAAACTAGAATAATTACTGTATTAATAACTTTTTAAATTTGCAACTTAATTATTAATATGCTAAACTGAACTCCTAAACATTTCGTCTTAGTTTTTTTTTCGTATTAACGTATTCATGAGTGTAATGTAGTTGTATTTTCTTTGCATGACTTTGCTCTTGAATAATAATTTTGCTTGAGATTGAGTTGAGATGATGTCGCGCGGCGTCGCTGATGACGCCGTCCGTAACTCCGCCCATTGAATGTGCGGAGGCTTTTGCTGACGGATGTATTGCGTTGGAGTTCATTCTCTGAATCACGTGATCTGTGTAAATTAGCACCGGATATAATCGTGAAATAAAAATGCTTTCACCTGATCTTTTTGTTTACTCACGTCTAACAATTCGCCAACACCTTACATTCATCATTTTCGCAAGGTATGTCATTTTATTAATATTACTTAATTGAATTTTTGTTAATCGTTAGAATTAGCGTTCGGCATTTTATTATTTATTTTAGCGCTAAATTTGGAAAATTATGTACAAAAGCATCCAAAATATTCGTACATTGAATGGATATTTATCATCTATATTAGATTGTGCCTGGCATAAAAGCGCAAACAAATATTTAAAATAAAAACTATTATCTTAAAATTAAGCAAATAACTCAGATTTAATGAAATAAACTTCAACAACATTATTAATTACTATTCTTGTAAGCAGGAGTTCGCTTTGAAGTGCCGCTGTTTGTCTTTTGACGGGCATGTCAATTGTATGCGTATGAAGGCGTTTCAAAATGATTTGGAAGCACTGATGCTGCAGTTGTTGTTTAATTTTCTATCTATCTTACAAAATGTATTGGTTCGAAGAAGCACGATCAGCTGTCATTTGCATGCAAATTTTATTAACTCTATAAACCGGAATGAAATGCTCTACGAATGCTTTTGTTAATCTTAACAAATAGTTCAGTTCTGATATATTTATTTCGTGGAAACAATGTGAATACAACAAAGTCTACTACAGTGTAGGAAAGATGTTGTACCGTACGAAATTTGGCTAAACCGTAGGGGAATGTGTTCTTTGGTAACAAAGACATAGGTTCTGATAGTTCGACTGCACGCATTTGTGATGGATATTCTCACTTTATTAGCGTAGAGAATTTTCCTGGTCAAATATTTCAAGTGCATGCATTGTATAAGGTAATTATAAAGTTTGAATTATGAAATATATCAAAAATTAATAAACTGCACTTGCAAGGTATAGGCCATCGATTACACACGGTGTCTGTAAAAAAAGCGTGTACCCAACTAAATTAGTATTAAATCTTTTTAATATTTTAATGATACATGGAAAAACTATACTTTAAAGACTTTTTAGCATTTAATTGTTCTATTGTATATTTTAAATACCATCTTTCGGCCTCAACACAAGCAGTAAAACAGATCGTGCTCACCCACTGCTACTAATACCACTATGCTCTGCATTGATTCCATCTAGATCGAGATCGTCTCGAGCCTGGGCAACGTTGACGCACGTACTCCTTCATGGCCCAGACTTAAATTATGTAGGAAATGGGGTGTAATGAGAGAAAAGCACAAAAGACACGTGAAAGTCAGCGTATATGCAGCTGATCGGGCAGGGACAATTTCGATCAAGCTGAATTGAGAGCGGCGCAGTTTGCTGATATATACGTTGAAAACGGAAGATAATACTTTCAACACAGAATAGAACAATAATTAAATATTAAAAATGTCCTTAAATTAAAGTTTTTTCAAATGTCATCAAAATATTTCGATTATTAAAAGGATTTATTACTAATTCAGTTGGGTACGTTTTATTTTTACAGGCACCACGTAGTTTCAGACTTGGTCTCGTGAAACAGCATTCTCAGAATGGACGTGTTATCGAAAATAATTTTGTGGATTTAATTTCTAAAACGTTTAAACGATCCATAAGGAATGTTTAATTACATTTGATATACTTATTTTTATAATTATTACAGTATTATTACCAGGCATTTGATATACCGTAATTATTATTTTTGATTGCTTTAATTGCCTTCGTTTGGCGTATATTACGGTATAAAAAAAATAATAACAATTGATCCGAGAAAATGATATAGATTTGTGTAGATTACAGTATTATCATGTTGTCCGCATATAAATAATATTTTTTTTTATTTAGATAAGAATTTTTAATTGTACTGTAGCTACCGACAGTAAGCCTATTATGACGGTATAGCAGTACGATATTACTGCATGAGAGCTATATTGATGAATTCCTATAAATTATGCCAAATCTAGCCTAATTTTAGTTTGAAAATTTTTAATCAGATTTTAATTTTATGCTCTTTTATTAAATTTGAGCTTTACCATGGTGTAGAGAGCATTACTGACGTCTATATTACCATAGCCCCCTATGATATTACTGTAAGGCATTTGGTGCATTATTCAAAGATTGAGGGCCGTTTCATTTGTTACGCATCTGTATTAAGAATTTCATGTTAAATAGATAAAAAAAAATTAATTCATGAATAACAATCAATTGTATGCTATAAATTATTTGGTTTGATCCAAGGGTATAAGGGGTAAGACAGATTTTAGGCTAATTTACTTCTTATTTCCAATTGGCCTACTGCTACTTTTGGCCTCGCGACCTCTAACTGGACGTCATTTATGGACGATCATTGTTTTTATTTCCACGAAATGACTTTTCGTGGATGAAAACATGTGAGAAGTTAAATTGCTAAATGAAGTGCTCGAATTTCTTGCAATCAGTAGTGATCGATTAATGGAAAATTGAGCAATTGTTCGATGACTAAGTGCAGCGAGAGAAGAGATGGTTTCCATTAGAAATAGAAGACGATGAGATTGCGTTTTTTATTTATTTTTAGGGTAATCATTACTTTTAAACTTGCATAAACTGAAGCTTAAATTTCATCTGGTAAGATAAGAGTTCGTAAATTTCATCATTTTTGTTTTGATAGTGTTGCCCAGATATGGTAATGCTGATTTTCAATCTAAATGGCGTTGGAGAACGTTTTTCATTTTACTTGTCATTAGAAATGCCACCGAATTAATTTACACTTTAAAATGCTTTAAAGAACGGTATTTGACATAAAACTGTTATATGCGAGGTGTTTTAACTTAAATAATAAAATGCAACTTACAAACGGTTTCTTAAAAGTTTTTGAAAAAAAAAATTTATTTTATTTTTAATTCATTATTTACTACCGGTATTTAGTTTGGCCGTTAAAATTTAATGAAGTTTAATTTTTTTTTTAAATTTAAAAAAAAAAAAAAAAAAAACCAATTTAATTTTCAATAACTGCATTCAGTAGGCTTAAATCTAGGCAATTAGAACTAATTTCCAAGACAAAATAGCATCTACAGTCTATTAGATTTTAATATTGTCTTATTTCTCGGATCAGTAAACGAAAGGAAGAGTTCTTGGAGTGAGATTTATCTAAAATAGTAAAATTGTTAAGATCATTTAATCAGAAATGGCGAGTAGAGTACAGTAATAGAATTGAAATAATTAAATACAGTACATGTAGAACAAAATTAGTGGAAAAAATTATCGATCAGTCCACGCAAGGTGTTAATCAATTAGCCTTTTTTTACGCTCAAAAACGAATTCTAAAATTATTAAGTTTATCAAAAATTTTCTTTTATATCGATATTAATAACCTTGTATACATTCAATTAATTTATTAAATATGAGTGCATTTGCAATTTTTTAAGAAAGAAATTTCTTTTATGATTTTTCTGTTAAATTTGATGATTTAGGTCGCTTTGAGTTGCAAATTGAAGATTTTAAACGACTAAAAAAAATTTAAATTTTAAATAAATAAAAGATTAAACTTGCTTATCAAAAACAATTAATAAGCGATATTTTCTTTAACTTACCTTATTATTAAAATCCTTTAAAATTTGCTTTTAAAAAGTTTAATTTTACAAAATATGTAAAGATTTATTATACCGATAACAATAATATACCGTCGGATATTCAACTAAAATTAATTAAATTCTTCCGCAGTTCACTCTTCTTATCTCTGTGGGTCTACAAACTGATTTCTATTTTCTTTTGGGTCCCCTTTTTTTTGTTTGACAGATAAATAATTTATCTTTATTTTTTCTAATGACGCCAAAGTCAAGGTTGAATGTGACCAAAGACATCTGACCATGCACAAGCAATGATCCTCCCTTCGTCTCGTGTCGAATGACCGCTCGAATCTCGCTTTGTCATCTTCTCATCTCCACATGTTTTCATCACTAAGCTGCACTAACAATAATTATTTTGTCATCGTGACTAGCCATTTTATTTTTCCCTAAACACACGTAGCGTCTTTATTGATGTACACATGCCGGGATTACGCATTTTATTTAACGCACTCATTGCTTCGTACAAATGTATATTATATATTTATAACGTCTCAGTCTCACGTGCTGCCGGCTCAAATTAAAATTTGAGAATTAGTTTTTATAGACGGATTAAAAAAGTCGACCCAATTTTTTCAAACGTATACACGGTGAACGGAAAATGAGCAATTTTACCCATTAACAAGATATCGAATGTTATTGAGCCTATAAAACTACTGCAATTCAAGTTATAACCGAGGCTACTAGTATTTAATTCTTTTTTTGTGTTCAACGAGTTAAAAGTTAACATCAATTGATTTAAGTTGTATAATCTATAATGCAGCAATTTTTTGTACTTAAGAGTATGTTAAACACAAATTATAACAAACAAATGATAACAAAATCATTAAAGCGAGGTTTTCCCATGAACATATTAAACTGCGAAAATTAATAGAACAATGCTTTTTTTCGCTTTTTCTCGTTTACTGTATTTTGTTTTTATATAATATTTGGTGTTTTTTTTGTGTGTGTGTGTGTGTGTGTCATGACACAGCTCAAAAAAGGTTGGACCAAGCCCAGACCTATGAGACGTTCCAATGTTTCTAGAATTATTTTTTAATGTCAGCTTGGATTTGGCGTCTGAGATTATAGCAATGGAAGGCGTAAATAACCGGTATTAATAATTTTGATCACAATAAATTAAATTTAAAATTAAAAATTTTTTTTTTTTAAATCTGCCATCTCGAATGGAGGCGGAAATCTCGAATTTTGAAAGATGATTTAAAAGTCTCATTATTTTATACTAATCGAGTATTATGACTGCATGTTTTTCTTTTTGTGTTATAACACAAAAATTTCATTTATAAAAAATGACAAATTACAGTAATGTAGGTGTTATTGACGTCATGGCATTGAGTGGTCACCTTCGACTATTCGAACGATAAAAAAATCTATAATAACAAATTGTTAGTGAAGAGTGTTGAAAAGCCTGTCACGTACGTAAACACCAGTTAAATGGCGGGAGACCGGAAGTGAGCTTAAAAAATATATATTCAGGAAACCGGCTTCCCAATTGAAACTACAGCATTCGTGCTGATTGAGCTAGATTTAGGGTGTACAATACAAGTTGCATTCTCAAGGTGAAATTCAAGTGTGCACTTTCCCTGTGACTTGCATAGTGTGTACGCTGCACACGTTTTTATTATTTTACATTTTAAATTCAACTTTTAAAAATAAATAAATAAAGAAAAAAAAAAAAAACGGTTACACGTGCACATGCAGAAATATTTGTAGATACATGTACTATGCTGTATATTATAGATAAATATTGACGCTGCTAGGCGTTTCTAAACAAATATATAAATTTTTGCGTACACGTATAAATATTATTTATTTTGATGTTCGGTATATTAGTGTTTGCTGAGGAAGCAAATAAAAACTTAGAGGAAGTGTGTGACGTCATTAATTTAACACAATCTACACGTGCTGCGTTAAAAAAATCACGTGATGGAAATGTGTGCAATTATTTTGTGAGATGTACAGATCGAAGCAGGATATTCGACGAATTACGGGTCAAAAGAATTTGCTGTCATATTTCGACAATTAATGTACTCGTACTAGAATTTATTAAATAAGTGCAAATTACACATTTTTTATTATGTCTAAAAAAACAGCCGGCGCATGAGTATCTTTAGCAAATGAGTCACAGAGTAGTCCCTAAAAACGTAAATGAGATGTTTTTTTTTTTTTTTTTTTTATTTGAAATTAGTCGCCTCGGGAGGCAGAGATAATAAATAATTACATTATAATAATTACAGATTTGGTGCATTTCTATAACTCGATCTCTATGTTCAATACCCTCCACATACATAAAAAAGAAATTCGACAAACACACGACAATAAAAAATTAATTAATAAAATTAAAATTTATACTATTTTTGTTCAAGTACATGTAGTGCTAAAGTAGGGCCTATCAATATGTACCCCCTATTTCCCCGGGTAAAAGCATTGGTATATTTGCATCCTAGTTTTGAACCAAATTGGTAAGAAAAGTATCTGCTGTGCTTACGAAGATAAACCAAAAAAATGAGAATTTTTTTTTTTTTAAATTTTAAATGGAAAGCGTCAAAAAAATAATTTATTTGTGAAAAATTTTGGGAAAAAAAAGCTCTGCATTGTTGCTCATACCGATGTGCAGTACATGTACTAGATGTGATAAGCCGATGTTGGCATTGCTAATGCTGTTAAATACACGTTCCGTGTTGAACAAGTGCGATTTTCGAATTAGATTAGATTCTAAATGTGTCTGCTAATCTCCAATATTGAAGGGAGAGGGGGGGGGGAGAACGCAAGACAAACATGGGATGTTGTTGATTAGGTAAAGTGCGATACCATACTGTACCTCGATGTACACATGCTTTCGTGTACGGTGCTCGTGCACTGTCTATCTGATAGCGGTGCGTGAGACCAAAAAAAATTACATGTATTAGTTTAGATAAAGGTGTAAAGATTTACGCTATCGACATGCTGTATAAAGAAAGAGGTTTTTCCTAAAATTGCCACTCTTGTAATTAATATTTTGTTGTCACTAGAATAATATTATTACAGTATCTAGTTTTATGTAAATCTCATTTTACACTGATCTCGGCAATTGCACGTTTTTTGCCAGAAATTGTGTATGGGTAGGCCTTGTGCCAACTCTTAATACTATATTGCACTACCTATGACATGTGCATTAGTTTAATTCTGACAGACAATGACGCTCGAGGAGGGGAAAATATTTTGTACTTTATTTGTATTTTTTTCCCCATGAATTTTGTTGTGTGTAAATCGAGTGGCATCATGTGACTGCAGCATGGAACTTTTATATTAAAACAATAATGCAGCTGCAACATGAAAAGTCGTAAAATGCTAATTAAGCTAGCACGTGACGGCTGTCAACAGTCACGTGTGTTAATGGCACGAAATGATGTAATTGTTAAGGGAAGTTGATGAAAAGTGGTTATCACGTGAATGCGACATGCCTGCCATAGCGTCAGTCACTCATTCACACTTAATTAGTTACTGTAGAGGCCAGTACCGGTACTTCATTATTAGCTTCACCTTTTTCTTTTATTTCTATAGTAGAATGGATTATTGACTATTGGGATTTAGGATAATTAGAAAACATTCAATGCAATTTGTTTTACATTTTTATTGTAAAAGTTCAGAATTTAGTTCGTTGAATTACTAGAATATTTTTTTTTAATAATAATAATAATTTATTTGACACCCAAGTTTGGGCAAATATATAATATACAATAAAATCTTTATAACTACATGATATTTTTTTTTTTTTTTTTTTTTATTTTGTTATTGCTAAGCAAAATTTACTTTGAATGCTCATACCGTAAATTACTGTTTATAAAATATTGCGTTGATTTTTTTGGTACCGGTACATGCATTTTTTATACTCTACTGAATTTTTAAATCTTACAATAATTATTTCGTCAACAAAATCATACATTATCAAAACGTACTGCGGATATTGAAATCCACTTTCTAAAAAGTTACATTTAAATTCTTTATCTAAACGTGGGTTTTTTTTTTTTTTTTTGGCTTTTAGAGATAGATGGGATTCGGTTTTAGTAAATTTATTAATATTGAAAAAAGTTGTTTACATTTTTCGTGGCGACTCATTTTCATATGTTTGGATTAAATTTACAATTTCGATTTAGCTAGTTATAATTATTATTATAAGCTGTTTATTAAAATCGGTTTTTAATTCTAATATCCGGTATTTTGTAAAAATTAAAATTTTTTTTTTCTAAAAATAATTTTTTAGATAATTAAGTTCAACGTCCTATAGTGTACAGTAAAAAACTGTATTTAATTAAGATTTCAAAACTAAATTTTTTTCCCCCTGTCAAATTAGCGATAAACAAAACATCGGCTTTCATTACATTTTGGATCATCAGTCAATTTTTTTTTTTAATGTTGGGTTCAATAATATAATTTTTAAATTTCATCGACGTTCCCGCGTTCTTGTGAATAATATTTTTCTTATTGGACTACGTGGTGCACGGCTAGGGTTGCGTCCACTCTCCCTGCCACCCACTCATTTCTACGTACGTACGTGCTCGTGTACACGCTTCCCTCGCCCTGATCACGTGAGATTGAGTCGTGAAACATACCACGTGTTTGGCTGTAATCCAATCATCCAACCTCTTAAATCCCAGCAATAAAAAAATAATTTAACAACAGCCACCCCATATACTCTCCATACTCCGCCACCACCCCTAACTTCTATTTACACGCTTTTCAGCATGACTTGGATTTTATTTTTAAATCGAAGAGATGCTGAATGAGGATGATAAAGCTAGTGCGCTGTCTCTTTAAAAGTACAGATCACTCTCTCTTCCCAAACAATCCAAACCCAATCGGCCTGCGCACAAAACCCAGCTCTCGTCTTAAACGTGTACGCGTGATTTTTAGTACTGGACGTGCGTGCATTTATTATCACGTTTGCTGTGTTTCTTTTTTCTTTACCTTTTAATATTATTATTAAATCGGAGTGATTAAAAGTGATTCGGAAATATTTAAAAGCTTTTTTTTGGTGAGTTAGCTAAAAATAATATTTATGTTGTTGTTGTTTATTAAATAAGTTGGGAAGTACACAAGACTTAACTTTCACATCTATTTCGAGGGAAATTTCCCAAAAATAACCGGAAAAAGAAAATAATTATTTTTAGTTATATATTTTCTCCTTTTTTCAACGGTGTAAATATCGGTTTTTTATCATTTCACGGGCTTTAGTAATCATTTATCAATTTTTGATTAAATATGGAAACGAAATAAACGAAGGGGAGAACGAAACTTTTATCATTTTAATTTCTCTTGAAAATGAGATAATCGAACGTATTTATAAAAACATATTTGGATTAAAAAGCTTGTTTTATTACCGGTAATTTAAAATATTATTTATTTAACATCACAAATTCGTTATAATTATAGCTTCCAATTTAAATTTAAATTTTTTGCTTTTTTAGTTCACTGATAATTATTTCACTTATTATTATCGTTACTACACGAGCATTTAAAATGACATGATCAATAGGTTATGACCTCTTTACTGGTTTAAATTGGTTAGCAAAGAGTTTAAAAACTTCTCGCCACTCATTTTACTACTTATTTGTAATTTTATTTTAATCAGCTAAAGCCAAACTTGCGTCAAAGGCTGATTTGATTAAGGTCATTAAAGTGACCTCTAACCTTTTTTGTAAAGTGTAATAGAAGTTAATTTAATGTACGATATGCCATTAATGAAGCTTTTTCCCAAATTGTTTTATAACAAAAATATTTTTTATTTATATTATTTTGTTCATGTAGATTAATTATATTTTTTTCTTTTTTTAAATAGAAATTCCAAAATATATTTTCCATCATGGAAGAAAATGTTGAAATGTGTCAGAATAAAATGAAAGTGTCGAGGGTGAGTGAAATGCATAACTAATTGAATGATAAATTTACTTTTCGTTTTTTAATTGATTTTAACACGATGATTAAAATAAACAAAAGTTAAACTATTATTGAGTCGAAATTTAATCTTCAGTATATCTACAGTTTTTTAATTTTTTAATAATGAAAAAAAATACGGATGTAATTAGAATCTTTTATTAATAATTATTAAATTTGCCATTGGAGAAAAATGCGTTGATTTGGCTTATGTCACGGTTTGATGTGATTTTGTTGGTCACGCTCTGTACATTATGAAGGTCACAATTCAAAGTACGATCGTGATCTTCTTCGGTGAGGATTACGCATGTAGTCCGTGTGTTGACTGATGATAATGACTTGGAAAATAATTTAGTCAACAGGAAGTGCATAGACGTAGAGGCAAGCTCATGCGTGTTACGTGCGCATGGAAAATTCCGCAATGACCATCGCAATGCAGAACATGCATATTTGGAAAAATATTAATAAATGAATGAATAAACTGAAAAAAATCGTTTTAATGTTATAAATATTCGCCACAATGTCATACACCAGACTTCAAAATATTTGTTATATAAATAGATAAATAATAATTCATGAAAAACATATTTGCAGTTTAAATATACCGGTATCAGTAAATTATGTCTTGAATATTTGAAAAACTGTAAATTTTATACTCGTATTATACAAACCTAAATTATTTAAATATTTTATAAACAGTATATTTGACAATTTTTTAGATGTTAACTTAATGTAGACGATATAAAAAAAGTTGCATTATATTACAATTTCAAAACATGGTTTTTTTTCTGACAAATTAATGATAAAGAAAGCTTATAGTACAGTACTGTATATAATATTGAGCTTTGGTTTATATTTGTTTTACTCTACAATAATTATCACGTGCATTTCACGATGGTACACGCACACTTAGCTCATTACATCGGTGACGAATGAAAATTGTCTATGCAATATGTCATGTGCACCGATTACTTTACTAGTCGGATCACATCGCACTTGCTCAGCAACGGTAACGCACGTGTGATATATTATACTCTTATCCAGTTGTTATTTATTCGCTGATAAATCTACGCCTGTATTATTTTCCTTACCTGAGGGTTTGTACCGGAGAAATAAAAACTAGTACAAGTAGATAAGACAATAACATCAAACACTTAAAGGGAAAAAAAATAACAGTTTTCGTATAAATATCCGACTTTTTCCGAGCTTCATCTCTATTTCGTTTTTTCGTGATCCCACACAAGTTCAGCTTACTTTAATGTAACATGGCGACATCAATTAAAAATCGATTGGTACTTTATCACTAAGCTATACAATAATATTATTGACGAAAGTGATTATGTATTAAATTTTGTTTTCAATTTTTTTTTTAATAGGATCCTATGTCACATCGTATTATCGAGAAAAGACGAAGAGACCGAATGAACAGCTGTTTAGCCGATCTTAGTCGACTTATTCCTGCCACTTATTTAAAGAAGGTAACGATAATAAACATTTGATTACTCGTAAGATCGATGTTTTGAACAATTGAATTTTGTTTGGTCAGGGTCGCGGACGTATCGAGAAGACCGAGATTATTGAATTGGCCATCAAACATCTGAAGCAATTGCAGGCTGTGCTGTACAATCGAAAACTAGAGCATACACTCGACGCAGAAAACAATCAGAAAAGTTTTATCAACAAAGAACAGTTCTATTTGGGTTATCAAGAGTGTTTGCACGAGACTACTTGTTATTTAGTGGAAAATGAAGGGCTTTTGCTCGGAGATCCTCTCTGCGTTCGTTTACTCAACCATCTCAATCAACACGGAAAAAATATTTCCAATAAAAGTAATTATTTTTTAAATACTTCTAAAACCCTAATGATAATGTAAGAAAAAAATTTCTTATTAGTAGCGGTATTTTAGAAAGGGTTTAATGTAAATAAAGATAAAATTAACTAAGAAACTGACGATTTATTAATTAAATGAATGATTGTTTGCTTAAATTTGTTTTTAATAACATTAACTTTTTTTTAGGTAATTTACACAGTGGAGAGTCGATGTTTTTCTGTGGAAACAATGTTATTCCGAATTTGGAGAGTGGTTCCAACTCTTTAGAAAGTTTTGGCGACGTTGAAAATGACGATTCCCAACAATTTAGGTTGAAGAAATCACCTCGATACTCTTCATCTCCAGTTATTAACGCAGATTCGGTTGTGTACGATTGCGCTGAAACTTGTATGGTTCAACAGGGACAACCACTAGTTCTGAATGCCAACAATGTGGCGAAAATGGAGAAATTCCGGTGGCAAGGTGTGGAACTGGCCGAAACTCAACCTTTAAAAAATTCGATAGTGGAAACAGAAGGTGATGTGGGGAACATCGGTGGAATGAGCACTTGCAGTCGAAGTTCAACGATCAGGAGCGACGAAGTATTCAAATACAAAACAAACATTAAAGAACGATTCAATGCGGATCAAAAAGTGTCAAAATCTGATTCTGATGCTGATGAGACTGACGATTTCACATCTTCGGAAGAGCAAGTTAGGAGGAAAAAGAGGAGTGCGGACCTTTTACAAACAGTGCCAAATAAGAGGAGACTTTCAAGTTCTGGCACGGAAGATAATATAGGAACGGGAAGGAACAATGTAATGATCGATAAAAGTCGAGATTTAACGGATTTTGATAACAAAATGCGAGTTCCTGCCACTCCTATATTCGCTTTACATCCGAAGGGTTCATATTATGTGCCTATGACTGTAGACTCGACTCTCGTTCTACCACAATTAAAAGCCTTAAATCATTTTCCATCAGCCATGCATCATATTGAAATTTCCGTGTCATTTGCCAGTGAATTTGTGGGTGTGAATCCTGTCATCACGAGGACTAAATAATTTTTCTTAGTTCATCTTGATAAATTTGCACCTAACTTCGAGAATTATAATTATTATAAGTGTATAATAGACCTACTGTAAATATATTTTTTTGGATAAGAAATTGATTAGGCCTAAAGTTGATAAAATTGTGATATCGTATCTAAATATTATTGTAGTTATTATCGCCAAGTGCAATTTATATAAATTGTACAGTGCAAGTGTAAATATTATTTATGTTTAACATTAAATTTGATATTTCATTAAGCAATGTTTTGATTCACGTTACGCATACTTTCAATTATTCTAATAATAGTGTTGATATTTATTGAAATCTTTTACAAAATAATAATTCATAATAAGGGTTTTTAACATAACAATTGGCCAATAATTAATATTATAATTCAGGGGGCAATGTAATAGTAATTATTATTAGACCTACATGTAGTTGAAATAATTATTAATAATGTCTATCCGATGATTTCAAGTACGGAACCTTGGAAAGGTCATAATATTACGTCAGTTAAAATGACACAACTTTATAATAATAAACATTTAATTACAATAAATGGGCGATTAAAATTTAAATAACATAATATTAATTATAATTATAAATTATAAAGGCTGCATTAATACTTTTATTAAATTTTAAGACAGAATGATTTTATGTTACTGTAATTGTAAAATTTTGGGCCTACTCCCGGACTACGTACATGTATTACCGGAAGCGCTACCTGTATGTAACAGTTTTCAAACGCGTTGTCGCTGAAGTTATTTACCATAATTATTTGAAGTTTAATTTAATTTTTTAAATTTAATTAGTTTTTGAAAAGTTTATTTTGTTTCGCAGCTAAATAGTGTGAGGAATATAGTGACGAACATCATCGGCGGTTTGAATCTCTAGTTTATCTTGTCGTACCGCGTAGATAAAACTGACCTTCTTTATGAATTTGCGTTGAAAGTTCGATCGAAAGGTCATCATCACTTTTAGCTTTAAATTTCTTCGTTTTTTGGTTAAAATGTGTACTATATTCGTCTATTTTTACTAACTTTGGAATATTTTAAAAAGTGTTTGAAATGGAGGTGCACACTGTACATTCGAGGTAAGGTTTTGTTTTAAAATAATTATTAATTAACGTCTTGTATTTTTTTTGTTTGGATCAAATTTCCTGTTTTCTGGTCGCCAATATTTGTTGGACGTACAATAATTAAGATTAAAGACACATTTTGAAAAATATTTATAAAATTTGTGCAAAAATGAAAGCAAAAACAAAGAAGTTGGAAAATAATATCGATGTCGTTTGAGCGGACAGTAATGGCGGTCCGAGCACTACATACAGATCGAAGCATAGTTAACAAGGTTTTATTTTCTAATCCTGGGAACGCTCCCTTCCATGATTTGGTATATGTTCCATTCAGAGACTAGTTATAAATATACAGTATAATGCGTAACTTACACTGTATAATATATTGAAAGGCTGATAAAAGAACTTCTCTATTGCATAATTATTATTGTGTTCAGGTTGGGCTCTTCTCATGGAGAAGAGTTTAGCGGCCGCCTACGTCATGGAAAAGCGCAGAAAATCTGCCTCAAACTAAAAAAGTTGCTAATTTTTCTTAAAACATTATTTCATACTGTGGCTAATTTATAAGATTCAATGCAGTAGAACTCCAATAATCCGGACTAACGAAAACCAGACTCCGTCCGGATTATCGGTTTGTCCGGATTTTTGGAATTAAGCAATAAAAGGGCCAGTATACGTCATCAAAGTAAATTATTTTTGCTAAAATCGTTCACAATTCACTGATCATACATTATTTAAGCTTTTTTAAAAAAAATTATGAAGTTTTAATGAGTTTTAAACAGCAGTAATGGCTCGAGAATCCGATAATCCGGATTATTGCAAATCCGTATTTTTGGAGTCCGGGACTCCGGATTATTGGAGTTCTACAGTTACAACACTGAAATATTTCGGATTTCAATTCTTCTTATTTAATTGTACACGTACTGTATTTTGATTTTTTTTACAGCTTGGTTAATATTTAATTACAGTATAATAATCATTGTTTTCCTATTCATATAATTTTATGAACAGTTCTTGAACCTTAAAATGCATTATTGGATCAGTGAAGAGGTTTTTTCTATTAAAAAAATGATAATTTGGTGACATATTCTGAAAACTTTTTAGAAGCTAATGATTTATTTAACTACCTGGTAGGTCTCCTTGAATTACAAAATGTTAAATCAACACTTCGCGATTGATTCGATGGCGAAACACGTAATTTGCCACCGTCGGCTCCACAGTTAATGCATTATAGATTTTTAATGGCATTTTATTTAATACTTTTTTTTAATATAAATTTCTGTCTCGAAGGACAACACAATTAATTACATCAAAAGAAACCAAACGAATTTTTAATCTGGATTAACTTATTTAATCATTAATTTAAAGATTTTGATTTCGATCAACAAAAGAGATTTAACTAAACCAGGTTAAATTTATTCCGATAAGATTTAGCATAGTTTTTTTTTAAAACAGTATTATTGTTAACTTAATAAGAATATTAGATCAAAACGAGTTTTGAAAAGGGTGTGCGCATGCGCAGATGTACTAACACGTTTATATAATTTTTTTAAGTAACTTTTATTTTTAATTTCCTTGACAACAACATCGATTAGGTTTAAAACGAGGATTAAAATAATATGACTAGATTTCTAATAATTTTTAGAAAGGGTGCATGTACAATTTTTCTTAAAATTGTAGGTCAATTTCAGATCAAAATAATATCTTTTAACGTACATGTAGGCTACAGTACATGTATTTAAATTAATAGTTCAAATTACATCAACAATAATTCCTTGGCGATTTATTTTTCGTTTGCGACTAAAAGTTAGTTTTTTTTTATTTTTAATTACTTTCACGTTTGAGACAAAATTACGTTGCTTGTGACTTGTTTTCATGGATTTCTAATTAAGAAAATTTTCCGACTGAGGAAAAATTTTTTTTTAATTTTTATTAAAATTTTGTTATTTTTAGTTTTCCGATATTTGAAGACAAGGAATGGCTGGTTCCCCGGCCGTCTGAAAAGCTCAAAATGGGTCTTAGTTGGGTAAGTCAGCATTCCAATGCAGTATTCTCATTATTCCAATAATTTTTAGCGATACTAATTTCTAATTTATTTGATTTCGATTTATTTGATGGATCATGGGAGTCTTATTGATGTGTTGTCAATTTTGTCATGTCTAGACGCAACATCTATTTAGCAGCCGTTGATGCGACTGCGTGAGTTTTCGGTTACTGACTTTTCCTCATCAATTTAATGTAAATGATTAAGAGTAAATATTTGCCTGGAATAAGGATTTTTTTTTTCAATCATTTGTTGATCTCTCTCGTGTATACCTGGGTAAGTGAGAGATGAAACGCGGTCCGTGTTTAGAGAATGAAACTGAGTAGATAGATTAAAATTAATGTTGAAGTTATTAGAATAATAATAAGCCGTGCATGTAATTGACGTTAGCAAAGTTCACCTTTTTCGAGTTGTTCCAGGTGTCATTGCTCGATTGACGTCGGGAAACATGCAAATCATTCGGATGAAATAGGTTTGAACTCGGAATTAAGAACGTTCACCGTTCATTTCGCAAAATTTTACTTTTATTTTTTGGAAGTTTTTATACCCTTACTCTTTCTCTCTGCCTTCCCACTCAAGAAAAATAACGAACGATGTTTGATGCGTTTAAGTGGTATTGCTGGTTGTGTTTGTTTTTTAAAACGTCGTGAGATGTTGTTTTAAAGGAATTGAATTTATTCTACCTCATCACACACGCTGTGCCGACACTCGTGCGACGACTGAAAGAATCCAGAGAAGAGTGTCACAGGACTCGAAGGAAGGGAAATTATAATAGGAGAGATAGGGAAACTCGTCGATTTTGAAACATTCATAATTTAAGTTGTTTACGGGGCAAACTTTTACCCGAAACTTTGATCCCCGCATGATATACGCGTATTTACATAACGGTCCAATTTCCCAAAACATATTGACTCGTCTATCGAATTTCAAAAAAAAACAACCTTCAACAAATATTTTTCAAAAGTATCTTAATTGATCACTGATCAAAAAATAAAATTAACGATATTTTCAAATGAATGCGTTATAGGTTGTTGTTTTAATAACAGTATAGTGAGTTTGCGATTACGCTGTTTTGCTCGTTCTTAGTGTATTTGCGGTTTAGTTTTTTTTTCTCGCTCAAGTGTAATGCTTACGGCGTCCGAGTGTGGACTTTGAAATTGATTTCTTCATTTATATCGGCGCAAAAAATAAGTTCCAAAGTCCACACTCCAATTCTTCTTATAACAAAAAGTTGAAAAATAAAAATGAATTATTTTTAAGCTACAGTATAATGAAGTCATAATTTAAAAATGCTAACGCAATCTTATACATATAATTTTAATGACGTCAAAGCTTAGGAAACTATTATTCTTTGCAAAAATAATCTTAAAATTTAGCAAATTATTATTAGAAGTTTATCATATTGTCGTAAAAAATACGGTATTTTAGTAATTAGATGGATGACGTATGCGTAATATATTTTAGTTCTATTTTATTTATGATAATTACCGTACAATAATGTGACTTTAAATATTCGATGTTTACTCAATAATTATTCTCATGTGATATTGGAGTTTTAAAAGGTTTTGCGATTGAGGAAAACTCATTTCTATTTATTTTTTGGTAAACAAGATTAAGATAGAGCGAAGGAATTTATTTTCGAGCGAATTATACAGTCAATTGTAAATACGGTACTTTAATCGAACGAGATAGATCGCAAAAGATTGCCAGTTCAAAACGAGACAAGTTTGATATTAAGCTGGCAAAATATTAAATTAAAAATGGTGGGTTAGAAGTAACACTACGAAAAAAAGATTCCTAACATTTTATCAATATTACAAAATATTCACGCGTTTTGCAAAAAATAATTATTTTTTTCTAAAAATTTTGTGCTTCGCAAAGTTTTTTTTTTATACTATAGTATTATACTATTCTTTGCAGTAATGGCTAGAAAGGTTTGCTAATTTGGGTAAAAAAAGGAGGTAAATTTGCAATTTTGGATAACTTAGCAAACTCAGGCCTCTCTTCAGCGTCAATTTCTAGGGCCTCACAATAGTATTGCGCCTAAGACCGCTCAAGGTGAAAATGCGGCTATAAAAAATGATATTGGGTGATCCAAAGAGAAAAAACTAATAATTAAGTGAAGTTACCGTACAAATGTACATGCACTTAAAAAACCAACTAAAAATTTATTTCTGAAAATTGAATTACTTTGAAAGGTAAATTTGCGAAGTTGCTCGTATTTTTTTAAAAAGCATGATCAATTTTTTCATAGATATAGTTTTACTTAAATTGCTTTTTTATTCACTAATCACAGTTTGCTATACCATTACGTGGTTATAATAATTTTGAGTCGGGCTAATAATGACTACTATAAAGTCTGATGAGTTTTTTTTTAAAAAAAAATAGCATAAGAATTTATGGCTTTTGTTTGTTTACTGTTTGCCCATTTTTTTTAACTCGTCCAAATTATGATGTCGGTTGGGAAATGGGTTTTACTAAATCTGATTTAAATAATTTTAATCCTCTAATTTTAATCTCGTTTAGTAAAACCTATTTTGTTGATAACAAAAACTTTAAATAAAGCAAAAGTAGCTAACATTTTCTGCTGATGGCGAAACATAAATTGTAACGATTTTTTTTATAGTTTACATATGGCATTAAATTTATAGTACCAGAAATTGTTGAAAACATATTTTATTTGTTTTACGCAGTTCATTACAACATAATAATGTTTTCATATTTTAATTATGTGTAAAAGTTGAGTAAACATAGAGTATAGTTTTGTCCGACGAATAATGACTATAACATTAATGCTGTCTTGTGTTCGAAGCTATTGTCGCTGTAAATGCGCGAAAGAGCAATTGTCTATTCTTCATCTAGGTATTTTTCCTTTTGACAATGTTTTCGACTATCTTTTTCCTACTATTCGTTGAATCGACGATAGGGAAGCGCGTAAAAGTAATAATAAAAAAAATCCACCTAACGCCAGTCTTTCTATTACCTAATAACTATGAAAGAGAACAATGTTTTATTGCGGATATCATATTGGCAGTCGATGTTGTTGATACGGCGTCCTCAAATAAATAAACACAATTTGTGGGTGGTATCTCGAGCAGCGACTGAATGTGACGTAAGGTGCCGCTTCCGATGACGTCAGCATCGTTTAGGTACATTGTGATTTGGCGATTAACAGATTAATATTTTTACCGGTGTACCGCGCTGCTTAGATACGAATGGGCTGCAACAATTCTCACGAGCGCAAATTTAGCGTAAGAATAAATGCAAGCGTCTTATTCGTATTTCGTATTTTTTTTTTTTATGAAAAACATTTTATTTTTTTATTATTGGTTTTGACGGTATTTCATTTCCTGTCAATTATTTCTGTCTTTCAATGCGTAAATTAGTTACGCACGCTCATTAGTCTGCTAGACGTAAACATTCAGCGTCTTTAACTTTGTTTTTACATTTCATCAGGTAGATTAGTTGTTGGCCGGAAATACGTGCAACTCGCGCGGAAACTTGGATTCTTTAGCGTGATTTTTGTGTACCGGTACAAATTTTACTATAAAAAATTTTTTTTTTTTTCTCCAAATTTGAATATTTCAGAAAAAAATCTTAGATTGTAATAGATTTCTAACTTTTAGTACGGTAGCGATATTACTTTTATTATTATTTTTTTTTAAAATAAATTGTCTCGATTAAAGCTTAAATGCGAACAAATGTATTTAAGTTGGCACTGCAGAAATTTAAAAAGCTTTTATTGTTTGCTACAACGCTATTAATTTTTATCTCTAAATTCACGGTTTACAAAGTCACGCAACCCTAAAATTATAATACTGAAGTACAACTCATGCGCAAGTATTTTTTAAATCAAAATATTAGTCAAAGCCCGTCATTATAATATACTCTAGTTGACAAGCCGAAGCCATTGAAATGGCTTTATCAAGCGTTATTTTCATTTGAGCATTTTTTTTGTTGCGTGTTTTGCAAAAAACGTAGTTTTCCAGATACGTGAACGTATAATTGAGATTAATTT